>JACBWW010000001.1:41353358-41567243 GCA_020086605.1 Lanius collurio
CTTCCTTAGGTGCAACTGAGCGAGGCTGAGGCCCCGCGGAGGCGGTGGCGGGTCCCGACCGAGTACCCCGGCCCGGTGCCCCCCCGAGCGTAGTGCTCGTCCCTGGGGGTGCCGCCTGGCCGGGCGGGGGCGAAGGGTCGGACTGTGCGGTAAGTGGGGCGGGAGGCTTTGGAAAGCGGCCGGAGAGACAGAACGCCAGTGCCGCTTCCCGGCAGCTCTCACGTGCCCGAGAGAGAGGCTTGATTGCCGGGTTTGGGTTGGGACTGCGTTTACTCCCCAGGTGCTGCTTATTTGGGGAGTTGCTCTTGGACGTGCTTTCCCACGGCTGTGTTGGAAGCCCTACTCCTCTGAGGATTGTGGACTCAACTCTCGTAATTTTGTTGTTGTTTCTCGTTGATAGCGATTTCTCTGCGTCAAAATTTCACCAGGGTGAAGGTGCATCAGTTATGATTGGTGAGTTGCTGCTGTTCAGAATTGTGTCTAATAATTGCTATTATTTGCATATTCCTAAAAGGAGGTTGTAGTGAGGGGGGGGCCCATCTCTTCGAACCGTGCCTGCAGTGAAAGGACAAGAGGAAATGGCCTTAGGCTAAGATGGGGGAGATGGAGATTAAATATTAGAAAAAAAAGATCACTGTAAGGATGGCCATGCATTTTAATAGATTGGCCAGGAAGATGATGGAGTCACCAACCTTGGACATGTTTAGGAGGCGTCTGGATGTGGCACTGGATGATATGGTTTAGGGGTTACGGGGGTAGTGAGAGGTTGACTGTTGGACTTGAGATCTTAAAGGTTTCTTCCAACCTTAGTGATTGTGGGATTCTTACTAAACCTGTATTTGTGTGCCAACCATTCCAGAGATTTGATAGGGCAGACCGAACATGGATTCAGATGTCAGAGAGCAGTGTTCACAGCTTGAGTACAGGGCTTCTCTTCACTGTACTTAGTGATTGCAGGTGTAGCCACTCTGCACCATGGCAATTAAATGACATGGGTCTAGAGATGGGAAAGAGTATGGCAGAGCCAGTGTGATGCCACATCTCATGTAGTCAGCCATGCTTCTCTCATCTCGACTGAACTGAGATAAGAGCTGTGAGGGTACAGCTATCTTGCTTTTGGACATTGCTGGGACTAATGTGTGTATCTTGTACTGCTATCTACTGCTTCAAAATCTTCCTGTACAGCAAAGACCAGAGTTCTGGAGTAAACAACTGGGGAATAGAGACAAGAGCCCAAGTATGGCTTTTCAGACACTGGTGTGATACTCTTCTAACTTTCAGCAGAGTCAGAGAGCAGCTCTTCAGTTGTGCAAGTTAAAGGCTACTTGGGAAATGGTAACAGTAGTGAGGAACAAGATCTGTGTGTACCAGTTATGATGTCCCCATCAGCACTGCAGCATTCCCTCTGCCTGTTTCCTGCTGGGATTGGAGAGCAAAATTATAGAATAAGGCAATATGCTGAATTGGAAGGGACTCACAAGGACCATGAACTCCCAACTCCAGGCCCTGCACAAGACTGTTCCCAACTGTATCAGACAAAAGGCCTACACAGAAGACCTTCTACTTAAGGTCAAAATTCTGGCTCCCAGTAGCTGGTGGAATAGGGAATGATAGTCTGCCTTGCTTTTTTAGTGAGGACTGACTGTATAATTTCTCTAGACAGCTGCAGTGGAGCTCCTTATTTTTTTTTAATCACTTTGTAATAGAGGGAAGAGTAAGGAGCATAGAGAGCAAAATTCAGTCACAGTGAAGATAAGTAAGATATTGATAGTAGCCAGAAATATTAAAAACAATGGTAGTCTCAGGCTCCTGATCTGTTCCTGTGATTTTTTTTAAATATGTGTGATTTAGTGAGAGAGATTGGTGCACTTCTCCTTAGCATCCAGTTCTATGTTGCGTAGTTCTGAAGAGGTTGGGTGTGCACACTGTGCCAGAATGTGCAGGCTCTTAAAAGAAAGCAGAAGCAGTTGAAAAAGTAAAACTGCAGAACAGGAGGAATTAAACTAACAAACTAAGGATATAAGAATTTTTTTCACTCCATAGTTTAGAAATAACAAAGATGATGGTGTCTGATGTACTGTCAGTTCATTGTCATAAACTGTGTGAGAGAATACAAGTTGCCAGATGGTCTGAATCACAGTGCAGAAACATATTTTTCTTTTTAGGTAAGTTTGAAAAGCAGAAGAGGAATTTTGGATGGTGTAAGACTCATGATGAGTTTGCTGTAAAATGACAAGGATGATATCTACAGAGTACTGCACCATGATAGTGATGGGTTGTGTGGGGCCTAGGGGGTGATGGAACAAGTCCGTCATTTCCCATTGCGCTTCCCAGAAACTGCAGCAGGACAGTATGCTGATTGGAAGTTTGGGTTGATAACTTACATTAGTGTTGTCTTTCTTTGCATGTTCTTGGGGATGGGTTGGGGAGTCATTTCTTTCAGAGGAAAAAAATATGTTGGAGTGAAAACTCCTCTGGACTCAAGCCCAGAGGGAAGCCAAAGCACAGGGGTTGAATTAAAACCTTTGGACAAGCTGAGAAACATGAACTCATAGCAAAGTGCAATAGAAATACAGATTTTTTTTTAAACTTTAGTAGAAATGTATGCTAAGTGCCTTAAAAAGTGCCTTAAACGTTATAAAGCTGGAGCAGAGACCGTAAACAGAGTTTTTATTGCAGCAGTGTTACCTCTTCGCAGAATTTTTTACTATAGGCAAAATATATATAGAATTATCCTGTTCACATTTTTTAGATGATATTCACATAAACAATAAGAGCTGATGGAAACTATATACACAAATCTGTGTAATACCTATGTAACACTTGTGTAAGATTTACAACTGGTAGAATTAGACTAAAATACAAAAAAGAAAACTAGAATCGTGTGTTACTCTTATTAGTCAATTAACAAATATAATCCACACTTCTGTATAAAAAAAATACAGAGCATATAGAAGAAGAAGAAGCTGTTTTCTGCCTACTTTTTGCTGTTGCTGCTTAGGTTTATCACGTCACTCCCTTTGAACTCCGCCTTCAAGAAAGCTGTGAGACTATGAAATAAAAAACTTAGCAGAACAGCAGTCTCTTCTGCTCTCTTACCCTAGTCCAAAAAAAGAATAACCCATCCAAGCTCAATAAAAATGGATTGCTTGTTCTTCCTTGTCTCTGCTTATCAATTGCTGATAACTGTGCTTGAATTACTGATAAAGATGCCTCTTTGACATACTAGGAAGCTGCCCTTGCTGAGGTCAGTAATATATATCGGGTTTTTCCTAAGCTGGAAAAAACTTGTCTCTTTATAGCATATTATTGAATTGCTGTTTTGGCTGTGATGTTTCCTAAGTAATCAGGTGTCAAGAAACAGATTTTCTATGGAATTGTAGATGACCACATTTGGCCATGAAGAACAGTGATGTATTTTAGCTCTCTGTAAAAAAACTGAAGGTAGGTTCTTCATGTCAGGTGCTTTCTGTTCTTGAGTATTTTCCTACAGACCTGGGGAATAGAGAGGGAAATACAATCTCAATGTACCTTATTTCCCACTATTTCAGCACTGTTTAGGATTTAGTTACCCTTTCAAACCATATTCTGGTAGCATAACCAGTGATGAATTAATAGTTTGTAATTTAAAACTAGCATAATATTTTGTGCCTTTCACATATATCTTCCAGTGTTCTTCCTGTCCAGTAATTTGCAGAGGAATGCAAGCTTCAAAGAGTGAAAATAGAAAAAAAACAGAGCCATTTTACTGGCTGTCAGTGGCAAAACCTAAGACCAGTTCAGATATTGTAAATGAAGCCAGAGATGCTCTACGAACAATAAGAACTCAAAGACCATTCACACCTGCAGATGAACAAAGGAAACTTTTTGGGTCTCGATGCTCTCCATGTCCTCAAGATAGACCTGCTTCAGTTTTTAGGTACTGTGGCTTTAAGATTTTTTCAAATATCCTTTAGCAGCAAGAGATTTCATTCTGTAATTATGCTTCCGGTGATTATTTTCCCTGTGTTAATCTGTATTCCTAATCACATCCTTTGCCTTCTTCTAATGATCCTTACTGTTGGTGTTAATCTACATGTCCAGGAAGTTCCTGTGGATTAGTGCTACCAGAGGCAGTCATTACACTAGTTTTCTATGTGGAGAATAGTGTAAGAATATAAGTCTGTTACTTAGCTTTTCTTGAGACATTTGAATGCTTTTAATTGAGATTGTCTTCAGCTTTTTTCCTAGAACATGTGAAAGCTTGCTTGTTTCCTATAACCTATATGCTAGATCTTTTTTCAGAGCCTTCTGGGATCTTCTAAATGTAAAATTTTAGGTCTTGAAGTTTGAAATGCTCATTTTCAAACAAAGTTTATACTAGCTCAAAGTTATTTCTAGGTGGAGTTTTGTTAGCATGACGTGCTCTTGTCACTTTCACTTTCTTCCCTTTCTCCATATTCACTGGCAAAGGGAAGAAGCATGCAATTAAAAAACCTAACTGATCACAAAACGCTGTGTCTGCTTTATTCTTTCATTTTTTCATGTTTTTCATTTCTTTGTTAGTCTTGATGCATCCAGTTTTGATTTGGCTGAATCAAGACCACTTTCTGGTGTTCGTCTGAGCCCACTGGCTCATGTAAGTACTCTGGAAATAACGCGTGCAGTACTCATACAGTGTCTCAGTAATATTAAGAAAAGAAAAGGTTTAAAGACATTGGGGGAATATGGAGGCTTATTGTAATGTTAGTCTGAGACTTATAAAGTCAGTTTTGTCATTTTTTCCCCAAAAGAAACCTGAAGTTAATTTAAACTACTTGAATATTGCTGTATTTGCTTTATGATTGTAAATGACATTAACAATCAGAAGACAGATACTTGAGTCAGCTTTCTTGTGTAAGTTTACTAAAATAGATAGAGTTCATGAGCATGAACATGAGTCAACAGTGTTTCCTGGCTGCTAAGAAAGTGGCTGATTAGCAGCAGGTATCTGGGGCTGTATTAGAAGGGGGTTTGCCTGCAAGTTGAGGGATATGATCCTTATCCTCTACTCAGCACTGGTAAGGTCACACCTGGAGTGCTGTATCCAGTTCTGGACTCCACAGTATGAAAAAGAGCTACTGGAGCGAATCTGATGAATGGCCACAAAGGTGGTGAAGGGGCAGAGAGAAAGGAGAACATTCAGCCTGGAGAAGACCAGGGAGGATCTTATCAATGATTTGCTTTATTAATGGAGATAAGCTAGCACAGATGGAGAGATTGTATTAATCGTGGTGGTTGTGGGGAGTTGGTCTCATCTGTTGGCTTCTTCACCTAATACTGTGGAGAGCTCTGAAGAATCACCTGGAGACTTTCTTGTGGATTCTTTATTTTAAAGAAATTGCTATCAATCTTAGAGGTCAGTGCTTTTATGTAGGGCAAGGGCACAACAAGTGCTCGGTACTAGAGATTCGGGGGCTTGTTCACATCCTCTAAGATGCAAGATACTATCATAAAACTAGGAATTTCATGTTTCTGGATCTGCATGATTTGTCTCAGTGTGATAGGAAGTAGTACATAGGATGTGAACATATTTAAGTGTTTTGGAAATGCTGTTTTAATGCTCAAAAACAAATCAATAGATGGATCTCTAGAATTGTTCGCAATAGTCGTTGGCGCAGTATTTTCTTTGATAAATAAGCTTGCTGCAGATGTACTTAAATGAGTATTTATGAGGAATAAATAATTCTGAGTTGTTCTACTCAAGCTAGTTTTTGTTTTCTGCACCCCTGAATGCGGGCTTTTAAATGCCTTTCTGTGGTGATAATGGTATAGACATCTGGTTTGTTTGGTGGAATGGTATCATTAGATTCAGGATATGAAAATTTCTTAATGAACAAGCCAGTGTAATTTTTTTAAAATTTTTACTTTTATGAAAATTAAATTATCCGTGCTTCCTTTATCTTTGTCACAGAAACCAATACTAATCACTTCTGAAAAAGATGAAGATTCTTCTGTTTACCTTCCAAAACCTCCTGCTGATGCTGCAGAGGTTAGAAAAGTCAGCAGTGCTGGGAAAGGCTTATTTAGAACAACTACTTGGGGAGATTTGTCTTCTGCTCAAGCAGTTCCTCTGGATCAGAGTAAGAATGTCTTGATACATATTGTTTGCTAGAAAAACAACTGCATGATGGGTTTTAATATTGGTAATTACATGAATTATTAATAGATTAAAGGACCTGCATGTCCTTTCAGTGTGAATTTTGGAAGTATTTAAATGGGTTTAAGGCACTTTTGAAATTATGGTTTCCCAAAATGGTGCTGGCTTGCACTACTGAAAGTGAGTTGAAAGCTACTCAGGTGCCTCTTTTTCCTATAGGTTTCCAAGTAATGGAATTTTACTGAAAGTTATCTGCAGTGAGTAAAATTAACATTAAATGCTGACATGTTTTAAGAGATAATGAGATGCCATCATCTAAGGAGATTCCCTGACAGATTATTGAGCATAAAAGGAGGAATAAAAAGGAATTATATGTCTTGACAGGCTTCCAACTACATTGTATTTGTTGTTAAGAGTTTCATTTGTGGAGACTTAATAAAGGTCACTAAATGTGGGATTTAAAAGTAATTTTCTTGCAGATGGGAAATGGTATCTTGGCTCCCTGCATATTGGCTCATAATGAAGTGTGCTGAGACACTGTCATTATGGAAGGAAGACTCATTTGTAATAATCACAATTCTTACATTGTCCAGGATTTTTACTTTACATGATAAACTAAATATCTTCACTTTTTACCTGATTGCAAAATATGTAAAAAGTACTAAACTTTACTTCATTATTATGTATTTATTCTATAAATACATCTTTATATAATGTACCCCTTCATGTAGCCTTAATAAGTTGATGTTACTAATTGAAGAAGTTGAGAAGCTAATGTAGCTGTAACTTGCCTTGGTCTCTTCTCCCCTTTTGGGATCATGCAAATGTTTATGTGAGGGTTTTTTTTGGTGGAGGTTCTTATTGTATAATAAGTGTATACATAGAAGCTACAGGATTAAGAGCTACCTTTTTCCTGAGTTCCTTCATAATATTCAGGTCCTGAACTACAATCACTTTTTTCTCAAGGTACAATCCACTTATTGGCAAAAGGGAAATAGAAGAAGATGGAATATTAAAACTTTAAAACACAATCCCAAAGACTTTAAGAAATAATGTTTATAAGAAGACATTGACAACCTTACTCTTTATAGTCTTAAGCTTTCTCACCTTTTAAATTGATACAAGCAAATTTTGATAATGTAAGATGACAAGCAGTAATTAATAAGAACACTTGAACAGAAAACAAAATCTTCGACTATTTCAGGTGAAGAGAAGCTAGATTTTGAAGAACCAACTATGATGATGAATAATCTTGACAGAAGAAATAATAACTGCTTAGCAGAGCAAAAGTTGTACACATCATTGAATGATGAAAGTGGACAATTAATTTGTAATGAGCATATCAGCAGATCAGGAAGTGAAGACTCCAAGGAAGGGACACCAGGAAAGTTGTCACTTCAGCTGCAAGGAGAAAGGTCAGCATTGGTTAAATATTGTAATGTGCATCTTCCACACCAACCTCTTCCTAGACACTCAATTTTAAGCACTTTGATACTTGTACAATTATTGGAACTTGAAGGTAACATTACATATGCTTTAAAATGAAACTGTTTAGATTATTAGAAAAACTTACATTTCTTCTTTTAGGAAGTTTCTGTGTTCAAAAGACTAATTTGTAAAAAATTCTTGGTGGAAATTTGTTTGGTATGAAGTAACTTTTGTTATTTGCAAAACTAAGTCTTCTTATCATTGCATGTAGAATCTTCAAGTTTAAATTTGATGTGCTTGCTTTTGCAGTTTAGTCCTGTTGTTTTAAGGTGCTATACTGCCTTCACTTAGCTTGACAGATGAGTAGAGCCATGCTTTCAGTTCTGATATGTGATCATACACCAAAACCAGGCTTAAACTCATCAACAATAGAAGCAGAATTTTTTGTGACTTTGAATTTTTAGTTTTGGTTTTGTTGGTTTTTTTTTTGAATGACCAAATAGGTGTAAGAGATTAATGAGACTGACGTGCCTGCGGTCTTGATTTTACTGAACCTGGAATATCATATCCATTCTTTAATTCATAATTAAGTAATTTGTTTTTCTTTTGATTCAGACATGAATTCTTGCACAAGGAGGAATAGTCCCATGGCACTATGTGTACTTGGTGTATCAGTTGCTGCATTAGTAGTCAGATAAACAGCTGTTTTGTGCTAATAATATTGATCGATCTGGCAATCTCAACAACAAAGAATGAAAAACACTTTGTTTTCAAAACACATCCTTATAAAAACTTGTTCACTCTTAAAAATACATATTTGACAGTATCTTCTTTCTAGTGTATTTGTAAGCTATTTCCCGGATACTCTTAAGCACCTTTGATATTAAAGATTATAGTCTTAATTTTATATTATGAAAGGCCTTTGATTTACTAACTTGATGATAGCACTTAATAGTTTAGAAAATGTTGTCCATTGAGACTGTTATAGGAAATGGTACATAACAGAGCTATCACAGCACTCTCTTATATTAAACTGTAAGCAGGATTTTAAAAAAATATTCTGAAAGAGTGAAAAGTTGTAGCAAATTAAAAACTCCATGAGTGTGGAGGGAGTAAAAATGAGAAAATAAGAGCAGAGCTGAAGAATGTAGGTGAAAAAAAGGAAAGTGAAGCACCAAGGAGAATGTTTCACTGCAATATAATTTTCTCCCCTTAAAATCAGTGATCTGACTTCTTAGATAAAGACTATTGGGATCGTCATACCACATAAATTACTGTGATTTGAATTTTATTTACTAAAGGTGTAGTGTGAAGTACTTCAGTGTTGCAGTGGAAATGGGTAGTTCCTTTTGTGGAATTTGCATCCTGCCATTCTCAGTTCTGCTTTCAGTTTGGGTTGCTGTTTTAGGTGATGGTGTTCAAGTGCCTCTAATAGGAAAGGATCGCTTGATACTTTTGCTAATTGGAAAAAATGACCTTTCTTCTCAGTCATAATTTTAAAACTTGCCTGTATAATTGAACAGCTAACCCATTAGACAGGCTTCCTGTCTGTTCAAAATTGTACACTTCTCTTTATAAGAACAAGAGCTCTACAAGTTTTTTATTTTGTATTTTTGTTAGTGATGCTTTTTGCAATCATGAATCTCATACATCCCTTAAATTAGATCTCAAATTACTGGCCTTAAGATAACACAAAAAATTGCTTTCAGATATTGTTCTGAATAGTTTTCTCCGAAATGGAAGTAGAATATAACATTCCTCCATCTTTCTGTCTTGAATGCAAGATCTGTATTTTTGAATGGCCCATTTTTACCTGTGTGTTGTGGATGCTTACTGGGTATTTGAGTCAGAGATGGTTTTTGCCAATGCTGCCTGAGGTTTCCTGACACCCTTTAGGTGCTCATATGCACAAGAATAATACAAAATGCTTTCCCTTTAGCCACAGACCAAGCCTCTCATCTGTATCAGCCCAAGCAGTTCATGCCATCATGATGGGATGGCCGTAGATAATCTCAGCTGCTCTCCTATGTTCTAACTCCTTGCTGAGACTTAGACCATAGAGAACGTTGGTCCAGTGCTTGTGTATGATACTACACAAGTCATGCAATCCTTGTTCTATGTGCTAGTGTGAGTTCAGAGATGTCTTTCTTCATCTAACAGGGCAGTTGAAAAGTACCGCAAACCTGGCTTTCCATATGGTTTGTTGAGTTTGGTCTTCGTGATAGTTGTATGTAAAAGGCTCCAGAACCACAGAGGGGTCATTGCAGTGAGAGATTTGGCATTCTTTCGCAGTAGAACATGTTTAAAGGTACTAGATAATTGTAAGGTTAGATTGCATCTGGTTCTGTGTCATAAATACTTGAGGCACCTTGTATGGGGTTACAAGATATTTTCTATTTAAAATACGTTGCATTCAAGAGTAATAGGATGAAAGCTTAAGGGAATGTGAAATCTTTTATTACCTAGAGTCCTGTTATTCTCTATATGAAGCATGTATCCACCTCAGTTCTGTGTCTCGGTGACCTAAAATCCTTGCAGGAATTAAGAGGGTTGTGGAAATAGTACACTTTATACAGGAGAAGGTGTGTGGGACTTCCTACTCTCCTTTTCCTACAGTTCCTATACATATATTGAAATAACTTTCCTAATGAAACTGTTTAGCTGCTAATGAGGAAACGGTAGAGCATGCCAAAACAGCATGGCAGATTCCTGCCATTAATGCTATTATATTTATTTTAAAGAAAACAGAAGGGAGGTATTCTTTTCCAGCAAGAGACTTGCTCACTTTCTATCTGACGTTCTTTTGTTGTTCCAGAGACTGAAGAAAAGACTGAGCAGTGCTAATGAAATCACTGCTGGTTTATAAAGATACTGGGGGGAAAAAGGAGAAAAGGACATTTTGAGGGGAAAAGTTGTTTGCCATTTTGTTTGCAATTCTGTTTTGCAAATAACAATCTAGTTGTAATAGAATAGGTAGATTAATTAAAGCAGATTGAATTTATTGACATGTTGCCTCAGGAAAGCTAGGAACAATTTCTGGCAATCATAAGGAAGCTCAGTTTTGTTTACATCTTCTTCCAGCCATTGTGCCTTGCCATCTATTGTGATTGCTATAGAAGTGAAACTTCTAAAATGTTTTCTGCATTCATATATTTCAACAGAAGTGTCAACAGTGATGGCAGATTTGCTGATGAAGAGCAACAGTTTCCCTGGTGAGAAAAATGATTTTTTTTTCCCTACTCCAATTTCTCAGTATTCTGAAAGATTAGATGTTATTCCAGAACTCCTTAAAAGGAGAGGTGCCTTGAGTGAGGAAGAGTTTGGAGGCAAACAGTTCATTCCCAGGTGGCCTGTTCTTTTTTAATAAGTGAGTTTTATAAAGAAGTACAAAAGGATTAGCAGGTGCTGTAAAGAAGATATACTGTGCTCTGTTTTCTCTCACCATTGGTCTCTTTATTAAATGCCTGTTTTACAGTATCCTTGAGATGTATTCTCTATCCTTGAGAGTAGTCTCTCTTTCTTGTGCTTTTTTAGAGTTTTGGAATATTTCAATAGAAAATGATAGAAGTAGGGGATTAAATGATAAAGTGAGTCATATGGAATAGGATGGGTTGGAGGGGACCACTGGAAATCACTTCTCTCTGGTTGCTTAAACAGCCTTCACATCTGTGCCCAAAATATACCTTCCTTTTCTCTTCAAAGTAAAAGATTCCCACAGAGGGGAGACATTTTTTTTCCAGAAGGGGACACTCATTCTGTTTTGCTCTGGATGATTTTTTTGAAATGAATGACATGGGGTGGATATTGGTTTGTTGTATGGTTTAGCTGATGCTCTGGACTTTTTTCAGTATTTTTCTCCTTTTTTTTTTTTTTTTTTTTTTTTTTTATTACATGTATTGACAACTTTGTGAATTCTCATAAAGACGTGGAAACAGGAAATTAGTGTACTCCCAACTAATCGTTACCTATTTTTGCCTCAGTTCCACTGGCAATTTGGACCACTAATTTAAGAAAGAAACGGTTGCATGGTGGGAAATCTTTCACAGGTAGAGCTTTCTACAAAGTTTTCCGAATTGTGCCTGGTTTGGTATACTGAGAAAGCAGTGGGAAAGAGGAATTACTTTTTTTCAGAACTTGTTATAGACTTCTAAAGAAAAGGGTAAGAGGTAACTGTTATCTCTGATCTCTTAGCTCACAAAAGAGACAGTGGACTTTAGGCTTATTTTTACAGTGTACTCCAAAGAGTCTTTCCCTTATAGTAGTTAGTTTCAGGCCAACATCATTGGTCTCCAGATCTGTGAGATCTAGTTCTTACTACCAACTGAATTGTAATTCTGGAATGGGTGAGTGTGCCATGTAAAGGGTAAAGAAGGAATGCTAATTCAGTCTAGGTAGACATCTAATAAAAATAGATTTAAATATATCTTCCTTTTAGAAATGCAATGCTTATGCACGATTCAAATTAGGAAGATGATGATGGTGTGATTTTCAGACTCAAATATATTTAGGCTAATGTTTTGGGTATTTTTTATGGTTGCAATTAGACTGTCAGTTATTTGCTTCCCTAAAGATACCTTGCCACAAATAGGTACTGTTAGTATTTTCAGTGTTAGACAGAATATGCAAGGGCTGTGAAGAATAAAAAGGATAAGGATAGAGGTTTTTCATCAACCTTGAGTATTCCTTTAAGTCATACTATTTAACATGTGCATGAGGTTCTTCATCTGTATTTTTTTCTGTATAAATAAGAAATACTGTATTTTTTTATCTCTGGAGCTGTCATAAGAAATGAGCTATTCCCATGATTGTGTTTATAGAAGAATTGTTACTTGCTCATCTTTAGGATGACTCAGAGTGTAGTTGGTCTATCTGTCAATATATTTCTGCAAATTATGTTGTCTTTCTATTAGTTATCTTTTCTTGTATCAGTGATATCAGTTATACACTTGATTATAGTTTTCATTCCCTTTGGTTTTTTTCTCTTCTTAATGGTGTTCCTTATAATCCTCTGAAATAATTTCAGGACATCTATATTACCAGTTCTTCAGTTATTTTCATGCTATTGAGAAGTTTTGTGGTTGAAAAACGACTGACTCGAATTTTGTGTAATTGGCTTAATACTTTATTTAATATCTATTTTAGCTGTCTTTAAGTAATTTTGTCTCCATTGTTTTTTTGAAAAGGAAAATAATCTTTAAAAATTGAGCTGTTACACTAGTTTTTTTTTCTTTGAGGCTTATTTCCAGATTGTGTTTATCTGTCTTGTTTGTCCCTCAGATGACATCGCAGAATGAAAGAATCTGTGGTAGCTGAGCAAAGTAGGGACAGATTCTCTTGAGAGGCTCAGTGAAGGTCAATTCTTTATCTAAAAGGATAGGGTACTTTTCAAGTGCTAAGTTATGGGTCAGGAAGAAATCAGTTGGTTTGTAGCAAAACCCACAAAACCATATTCCCTTCTATTCAAATAATGAGAGACAATACCAAAAACTAATTCTGATGTCCTTCTGGCAACATAAAAGGTTTGGATAGTATAATGAAATTGGAATAAAGGGATTAATGAGAAATGCAATTGTTAATTGGTATGTAGAAAAATTAATTTCTGTGAGAATAAGCGACAAAACAAAATACTAATTTTTCTCATTTTGCCAAAAGCTAAAAACTTCCTACTAGTTGCTTTGGCAAAAAAAATATTGGGATGTTGTTTATACTTCCTTTCAAAGTATGCAGAGCAGTGTCTTGTTAACATCAGTAATTTTGGTTCAGAGTTAGAACTCTTGTTTCTTGATCACTTAACACTTGGAGTGGAAGAATTGTTGTGTCAGGGGGTTGTGTTCTGAAGCAGTGGCTGCTAAGCATTGTGTAAATGAGCCTGCTCTGAGAAGATTCACTGCAGTTTCTCCCACTTGCTGCAGCTCTGCATCTGACTCCCCTTTGCCGTTGGGCCCTTGCACCACTTTGTCCCTTGCTACTGACTCAGGCTTTGCTCCCTTGTCCTCAGTGCCTTAATTCCCAGGATCACCATTAGCTCCTTTAACTTTCCTTGGAGCTGCTATTGTTCTTTTTGAGACAAAGCTGCTGAGTTTGGCTGTGCCCTGATAAACTTGATCTAGAGCCCTACCTGTCTTTCTACAGTGCTCCTGCCAAGAGATCTGATGGGCTGTTCATGAGACCACTGTTGTGAATAATTTAGAAGAAGTGGTGACTGGCAGTACATGGATAAACAACCCATTGGCTGAAACACCAGAGGGTTGTCCAGAGGAGCCTCAGCAGGCTGGAGAAATGGTTTGATAGGAACCTGATGCAGTTTGACAAAGAGAAGTGCTAAGTCCTGCATCTGGGCTGGAACAACCCTGGGCACCATTATATACTGGGGGCAATCCAGGTGGGAGGCAGCTTTGCAGAAGAAGACCTGGAGGTCCTGGCATACACCAAGTTCATAGAACAGCTCAGGGTGGGAGAGACCTCAAAACATCATCTGGCCCAATCTTTAGTGGAAAAGAGAGCCTAGATGAGGTTATCTAGCACTGTTCATTTGCGTCTTGAAAACCTCCGCTACACCTGGACTGCTGGGACCAGTTCCAGGCTTCCTAGTGCAGTAGAGATACGAAACAGCTGGAGGAAATCCAGCAATTGAGATGTGAAGGAATCCTTTGTATGAGGAAAGGCTGAGAGAGCTGGAACTGTTCAGTGTGGAGAAGAAAAGGCTTGGCAGGGGTTCTTATCAATGTCTTTTGATACCTGGAGGGGGGTGCATTGTGACACCATCATTGATTGTGTGACAATAACTCTTTCTTCTCCCCCGGCAGGCACTCAAAACAGGAAAAACTATTTACCCATGACTGTTCTTTTTAAGGATTTATTGGTTGTATATACTTTCACAACACTCCTTGCAGCTTTTCCCTTTGTAGTCCGTATAGAATTTGTGAATCTTGGGTTGAAAGGAAAGTTCTCAGCTGCTTAAATAGCCAAATGATCTTTGTCCAAATAAGGCATGCCATCCTGGATAGTACTAGCAATAAAAATAAACCCAGATTACAGTGTCAATGTGTAGTCACACTCTGAATAGACGCGTCAGTAACATCTCAAAGAACGTTCTTTTTAACTGACCTATCTGTTAAGGATTATCCACATTCAAGGGGATTGAACTCTGATCTATTCTGAAAGAACACCTTTGTGCCCAGTAGTCATTTTGATACATCTGGCTTGCCTGAACAGGCCCTCAGGATCTGCTTAGCATTGCTAGAAATCTGTTCTTCCTAAAGCTTAGTGAAATGTCTTGATTTTTGGGTATAGATACACCATGTCTGGCTTTCCAATGCACACAACGTATGTTGGTAAAATCAGATGTTCAGTGCTTGTATTTATGTATAAACAGTCTGCATCTACTGCAGTGCCTAGACTGTTTTTAGAGCCTTGTGAAAAGTTAGAAATTGCTCTCCTAGACTTCTGCAGACCTGAAAACATTGATACATCAAGCATCCAAAATAAAATTTATTAAAATTTCAGTCACATTTTTGGGTTTTAAACAAACTAGAAAAAGGGATTTTGTGGAGGCTGAAGGGAAAAATTAAGGAAAATCCACTCGGGAGAAATCGAATGTCTGTGAGGGGAAAATGGAATAAAAAAGGTTTGTTTACCTTACCAAAACAAAGATCAAAAATAAAAGGGCTCTAAGGTTAAACAAACTATCTGGGGCTTAGATTTTCTTCTGAGAAAGGAACTTATAAGAATTGTGGTTCTATAGATACAGAAAGGGCTTTGCAGATATAGATGTGTAGAAATCATGTGCTCATAATCAGTTTTTAATAAAAAGGCCATGTTTAAAAATGGAAAAGAAGTCTGTTTCCAGACATCAACTTGTGTCTGCAGTCTATGGCTTTACAGCATTTACTCAGGGCATGCTGTGCACAGTCTGTGTTAGGAGCTCTCTGCCTTTTTAAAAGTCTCTTCAGATTCCGGTTTACATGGGATAGTCCATGTACCTGTCTCTACTTTGAGAGATTCTGTAGAGCCAGTTTACATGGGTTCAAAAGGAGATGCTCATAACTTCTGCATGAGCAAAGTTGTGTGAGGCCTTGGCTCTTGCAGAAGGAGATACTGTGGGGTTTATGGTGTTTTCCATCCCCACTGCCCTTGTCTTTTTCTCATTTCCCTTTATTCCTGCTCTTCTGTTTGAAAACTAACCTGTATATTCTTCATTATTTATTACACTGTCTCGGTTTCTGTGCTTCTCTGTTCTTCTCCCACTTCATGTTATCTAGTTTTGTCTCCCAAAGCTGTAAGGATATGTGAGACGTTACAGGAACCTTGCCACGAGGAGAGGGTATGCCTTGAAGCTGGACAATTCAGAAAAGATGGGCAAGTTCAAGTTCTCTTTTTGTTCTAGTTAAGCTTTGCTACCCCGCTGACCACCGGTGCTTCATAGATACGATTCTGTAGAGAAGCATTAAATTGTTAGTATTAGGCTATATGTCTCTCTTAACCGATAACTAAATAATCAGGGACACCAGGGATACATCTCTACTAATAATTAATAAAAATTGATCAAAGGAGTTAGTTTCTGGCTTAGTGGCAATCTGCAGTGTGACAGTATATTAATACACTGAAACTATTTTTAATTCCCCCCCTATTTTTAATACCTACACACAAGGTACTGTCTGGGAATGTCCCTACCTCTGAGCCCAGGTGTTTGTCAAGAAAAGTAACGCCTTTCTTGGGTTACTGCAAAACTGTGGCAGAGGTGCTGCTAAGGGTCTAAATCTATGGGACAATGTGAACCAAAATTCAGACCCACTGCCAGGCTTTCATTTTGCAGGTAAAGAGGTAGCCAGACTGTCAGATATTTAAGGTGCAGTATGAAGAAGGAGCCCAAGCCCTTTTCCTCCACTGGGATCTTACATTCACATTTCTGATTCGAACCTTGCTGTTATGTGCAGTTTCTTTGGAGATTACTAGTTCAGTTCTTTACCTCTGGGATGTGGTTTGTAGAAATGTAGTTTTCCCTGGAATACCATGGAAGGGTGAGAGTTTGCAGATTTACTATTAACAAGAGGCTCATGGCAAGAACAAGCAAGTAAATGTCTAAACATGCAGAATTTCTGAATAAATGCAGCTTTCACTTAATTATCCATTCTTTCACCAGGGGAGAATACTGAACGTGTATTGGGTCTGGCTGAGACGGAGTTTATTTTCCCTTGAGCAGCCCTCGCAGTGCTGTGCTTTGCAATGGTAGCTAGAAGGGGGGTGTTGAGAACACCACCAGCATTTTGGCTACTGCTGAGCAGTGCTCCACAGCATCAGCACTGTCTCTCCAACATGTGCCTGTCACCAGTAGGCTCAGGCTAGGCAAGGTCTTTTGAGGGGACATAACCAGGGCAGCTGGACCAGACTGACTATAGGGATTCCATACTGTATGATGTCTGCTCAGCAAGGAAAGCTAATACAAAGGAAGTGAGGGGGCATTTATTTTTAACAGTTTTGTCCTCCAGAGCAATCACTATGTGTACTCAAGCTCTGCTTCCTTGGAAATATCTGGACATTTCCTACTGGTGGGAAGTTGAGCATAAATCTTTTCTTTATCTTTGCTTCTGCAAGCAGCTTTTGCTTTATTAAATTGTTTTTGTCTTGACCCATGAGTTTTTCTCCATCTTGTTTCTCCCCTCAGTCCTACTGAGTACAGGAGTAAAAAGAGTGGTATGATCGGGCATCTGGCAGCTGTCCAAGGTCAACCCACCACACCACACTACTCCAGCACTGGCTTGCTTTCCTTTTGGAAGTCCTCTCGCTTTGTCTACATTCAGGAAAGCAGTGTTCTTCTTTGAGGCTACTATGATTTCTTATATGTGAGAAGGATAAGAATGATCCACTTGCCAAGTTCTTTTTCTTCTGTAAATCATCGAGCCTCTGTCAGTAGATTTCTTGATGAGCCCCTTATCAGACAATCAGATTTCTGCCAATTGACTTTGTTTCCAAGGCAACCACTCTCTTGACAAGCCAGTTCCCTTCAATAGTAAGTAACTTATCTTTTAGAATAGGTTGATTATATTTTAACTGCATCGTTCTTAATAAGATCCTTCTATTTAAGTTTCAGTCCTAAATGAAAATGTAAAGATAAGAAAATGAAAGTCTGTGTGACTAAAATGAAGTTGTCAGAGTGGTAAAGCTACATAAAGAGATTTTATAATCTCTCACAGAATTCATAAATTGTACATATTCCCTAAATATAAGCCTTCCCACCAGTCATTCCCTTTTATATAGGTATTCAGTGTATTCTTTTTCTGAAAATAATGGAAGTTCGGGTGACTTATGACAATGTTTCCCAAAAGCACAGATTGTTGTACTGCTGGTATTCACAGAACAATCTGCTTTCCTACTCATTTAAGTCTCAAAACTGGTTGATACTGGTGTTTAAAAAAGAATGGATTCCAGCCCAACTTCTTTTCTTGCACAATTGACATGGTCTTACTCACCATCTCACATATATGGTATTTCTATCTGGTAAGTTAACTCATCCTTTGCTTCAGTGTCTTTTTTTATTAATCTACTTTTGCTCTCAGGAAAACTCACAGGATTGTCTTTGTTGAGGTTTCTTGGATTCATCCTGGATTTACATTTTCAGGGAAGAGACACAGACAGGATATAGTTACAAAACTCTTTCTCTGAGGAAAGCGAATTCAAACATCCATATTCATATAGGCAGGTAGTATCATCATGCCTACACACAGTTCTGAAGGTACTGATTACTGAATACAGCTATGTTAGTATGAGGTGACTGAAGTTGTTCTCTTGCTTATCCAGTGACTTTCAGGTTGTAGTCTTGATTTCAGGGGTGGCTGAAACTTGTAGAAACATTTCTGAAACTTAAAGTGTATAGGACAAGGTATTTACAGAAATGGAACCCATTTTTTTTTTCTACCAATACACTGCACTGTCTGTAATGTATGCTCTAAACCCCCTCTTTATTGGAGATGTCAAACCATTTTAGAGATGCAAGCACTTTTTTCTTTATAAAGTATTACTTCCCAGAGGAGTAGAAATTGCTGTATGTGAGCTGAAATAATTTCAAGATAGTTTGTGTAAGCATTTGGATTTTGGACCACTTAAATCCTCATGTTGTGAAGATAAAGGGTTATTCACTGTTAGCTGTAATGAAGCAACTGTTCCTCTGTAATGTGATTGCTTGGGAAAGTTTTGACTGATCACAGTGAGCTACCCAGTCCCTTTTGTAGGGAACTGATCTTGCAAGAGCTTTGTCTTTTATTCCGTCTCCATCTGTTGATAGGATGACTTACATCTTCTGTCTGGACTCACAGACAGGATTTAGGCACCAGTCCAGCAAACTACTTCAACAACAGTTTAGCTTTAAACCTTAGAGTAACTAAAGTAACTGGTTTTAAAAAATTGAAATAACATTGCTAACACACTACTGTCATCTTTAGAAGGGAATTCAGGAGATTAGGTTGTATTGGTACAAGAACTTTAAATAGAGTAAGAAGTGTTAAACATATGCTGAGAATAGAAAACATAGATTAAGACTTTCTCTTTCGTACAGGAGGAATGATTCTGGTTTGATAGCAGAGTGTCAGCATCTTGCATATTTCTTTTAGATCAGTGTTGCATGAAAGTGTAGCTAGGCAAACAGAATAAATGAATGAAACCATTACAGATGTATGTAGTAGCTTCCTCTGTCCAAAGAAAGACTGACCATAAAATCAGCAGGAATTATGACATTACTTTGTAAAACAATAGAAATGGCAACATTCCTGTTTCTTGTACTAACAGAACTAGTGAGCACTATGCAGTTAGCAATAGTTCATTGGTAGACCCAGAAATTCTATACTTGAAGGGATACTCTGCTGTTTGCTTTATTGAAAAGTCCTCTCGTAAAATTTTTTAAAAGTGTTAATCCTGCCAGAAAAAAAATACTGTCCTTGTGAATGGATGAACTTACAGTTCTAAGCCAGTTGAGTTTGTATTCATTTAATGAAACTGATGGTAAAATAGAAATTGTCTCTTTCTGAATTTAGTTTGGTTCACCTTACAGTTTTATTGAGCAAGCAGAACTGCTTTGGGTTTTGTGTTCCATAATGGTGACCTCTTGTGGTGTGAACATGTCAGTATTTCTGAAGGAGCTTTCTGTAACACATACCAGGAGGAGGTTGTATTTACATGTAACTATTAATGAGCATCTAACTTACTAACTTAGTAAAATAACATCATCTTTTCTAATTAGTTAGTAATATGCACAACTCAATGCATGAGAAAGAACAAGCATTTTGAGCATTGTCTTCTGATAATAGTTTTTTGTGTCCATACGGTGTCTTTTAGCGACCGGAGGAAAGAGCCTGGCAAAAAGTCATCACAGCCAAGGGGTTCAGGCCAGAAGAGAAGCGTAACAGGTACAAGGAATTATAGTCTCCATTCAAAAAATGTGAAATGCAGTCAAGTAGAAATAATCTGATTCTTGTGATTTGATAATATTTTCTTTACTATTCACTGAACAATAATTTTGGTTTTCTGGATATATTGAGGTTTTTAATGTTCTTAGTAAAGAGAAACAATATTCAAGAGATCTTCACTCTAAAAATCTGACGGTGTTTTCTCTCTTGCTTTTCCCATGTCTAGGCTTAAGAATTTGCCAATCCATTAACACCTTAATTGCCCATCATTTTTTTGTAATCTGTCATAGTTACACAGACACTAATAAAATTATGCCAGCCCGTATTACATGAAGATAGAGATTTTGGATTGCTGTGCAGGGATGTGTTTTGCTAATTTTGCATAACAGATTTTAATGATGTTTCCTCATAGCTGGCACATTTCATACATCACAAGTGTGTATTTGAGAGTCTGGTATGGAAACCTGAAGTTTCTACTGTTCTGTTATTATGCTTAATACTATTTTTCTAGAACTGAGAAATTCTGTTATTCCAGATCATTCTGGCAAAGGCTGTAATGTGCTCTGATTTCATTTCCTTATGAAGAGCAGAGGGTATTTACTATGTCATAGTAGTTAGTATACTTATAAGCCTTTTAATTTGTGTTATTTTATTGGTGTTATTGAAAATAAAATGTGTGGTTTTAGGATTTTTTCTTTTTGTATCTGCTTTTCTTAACATTATGTAGCTTTCTTAGTTTGTGCATACTTCATCTTTAATCCCACAATAAAGAGTGGGACAGCAGTAGGAATTCTCCATCATTTCTTCTCTACAGTGGGTTTCTGGGTGGTGCTCATTTACAAATTATTTTCTGATATGAATTGTGTTTATGCTTTGACATTTTAGAGAGGAGGTAGGCTGTTTTAATATTGATCTATTTGTGGCCACTCAGTATTCAGTGAAAAGGCTAAACATTATAAGTCAGGCAGTACTCAGCTTCTGAAAGCTCAGTGTTGCTAAGGCTCTTGTATTTACATGCTAAAAACAGCAACCAATAAATGTAGACTGATTAGTGATTTTTTTTTTTTTTTTGACCAGAATGCAAAGCAGTGGTTAAGACCTATGAAAAACTGAGACAACCAACTTAAACTTGCTGCATTCTTTTGCTTGAGTATTTTTTCTGTTGAATTGTGATTTGATCCCTTAGAAAGTTCAGGACAGATTCTGCAATATTTTAAATACAGCTAGGACTCTAACTTTTCATCAGCTTAAAAAATCTTGCAGGACTGAGACACATACAGTTTAGTAATGTTAGTTTTCCTTATAGTCTTGTATTTTCTGGTCCTTCTTATTGCTAGGATTAATACTGTTTAGTAAAAGCTGATTATCTTCTTTTTACTTAGTTATAAGAGATACTTTTTTTTAAAAAATATACCATTATGACTTTCAGTTTGCTGTATTCTTCTGATGAATATAAGACAAGTAAAGCAGAGTAGTATAAAAAATATGTTCATTCTGAACTGAAAATTAAATGGCTTTAGTAATTTTTTTTTTTTGCGAGGGAGAAATTTCGCTCAATCTGCAAATGCATGCCTGAAGTTTTCTATTTCTTGCCTAATGAACTTAAGTATATGTATAGTTAAAAAGTCAGTCCCATCTTTCTGTTTAAAAGAGGTAGCTGCAGATCGGAAAGAAAAGAAACAATTGAGTCAATATGTGGGTTTTGTGGCAGGAAGGAACAGTGCAAACTATTCTAGTGTTCTCATTTCAGCTGTACATTATCCGGAGCAGAACTTTCACTTCATTGCAATCACATCAATTTAAATAAGATTATCAACTCATTTGATCTAGAAAATAAAAATGTTATGCAAAATAATAATGATATTCGCTAATAACATGTACTTATATATATATATGCAATCACCAACAGTACATAGTTATTGTAATAACAAATATAGTGCATTACTTATGAAATAGCAGCATTTTTTAATAATCTGTTAAATAGGTATATTTGATAGGATTAATTGTGTGTAAAATGTAGGTAGACAGTTAATATAGACCAGAAAAAGAGTCTGGATTGTTTTCTAAAGAACAAGCTTTTAAAATAGGAAGTTTTTAATTGTTTTACTGTTCCAAGTAATGCCAGTGGACAGTCACTGTTTTAAGGTCTGAGATACTGTTCTCTTGATGCAAACCTCTTATTATTGATGTTCTCAGGTAGTATAGTATTTATTGTGTTCATTCATGTTTATGTTAAGAATTTACATTGTCCTTTAAATGCAAGAGCTAGTAATGAACAGCAGGAGACATTTTTAGACAAATCTGTCACTTAAAGAAATGTGTATATTCCAGTCTTAATGGCTTTCATCATGTTATTTAGTAGAGTTGTGTGACTTTTATTTTCCTATTAAAAAAACCTCGAATACAGCAAAACAAACCATACCCTGTCTTTATAACAACTTGGCTTGCCTGTAAGATAAAGAGCTTAAGCCAGTCTTGAACTCCAAACATATGCCTACATGTACCTTGTGAGCAACTGTTAGATCCTTCCCACCTCAAGTTTTGCAGAAACTCTGGGTCTGCATCTGTGGTGACCCAAGTGGTCAAGGCCAGAATTTTGTCCCTTCACAAAATACTAGCTGAAAGTGTAAAGGATGTTCAGCAAGTCAGAGTAATTCCCAGTGATACTGCATCCATATGAAAGTGAATCCTGGATTCCATTTCTTAATAAAGCGTGTTTTCACCAACTTCTAGTCCAATCTGAAAACAGATCCATGCTCCCAGTCTTGTTTCCAGAAAAATTCTAGTCCACTGATTTTTTGGTCTACCAATTTTTGACTTGATGCCTGTTGATAGGGTTTTTTTTTTGTATTTTCTTTTTGAAGCTGAGAAAAAAAATTTAAATATTTTTAAAAACTCTCTTTGTGAAGTGGACAAGGTTTCTGATAGTGAATAGTAGCTTTTTCTCAGTCACAGGGATTTGGCTGAGGGTGGCCAGGAACACTGGGAGTTTGTTCCCTTCAAGTTTTCTGACATGATTATTGGAGGCAAAATATCTTTCACATATCTGTGGTTTACTATTAATTTTCCAGGTTGCTGTGTGAAAAACTGCTGAATGCACTAAATAATAGGAGAGAAACAAGCATTTTATAAAAGTTTAGTAATGAAGTTCTCAAAACTAATTGCATGAAGTAGTTAATTGCTAACAGGAGGTAATAACTAGCAGGACTTTTCCCTAACTGACCAGTTAATTAAGCTTAGTGTAATATCATGCATGTGTAGTAGATAAAATTCTACAATCCTAGAGGATTGTCTATAGTATGGATTTTTTTTTAACAAAGAATAAGCTGTCACGTGAATACAGAGCTGAAAAATAGTAGGAAACTTTGATGTTTAAGTAGTCATTACCTTCCAGTTCAGCGATCAAATGAAACATGAATGTCAGCAAACACTTTACAGTACAGCTTTACATATTAAATCATTTATCCATCTGGCTTTGTTTGAAACTTTTGTTTTTGAGAATATGTTAATAAAAAGATTGAATTCATAGAATAACCCCAAATGTAGCAAAATGTGACATTTTTTAATTTTTTTTCTTCTGACTAATGAGTAAAGTATTTGTAGCTATTTATTATTGTAGAAAGTAAAACCTTCCCTGAATGTGTGCTTTTGTTTTGAATGCTTTTGTTTTGAATGTATTTTGAAGGCTTAAAGGATGAAACACTAAATCAATGGGAAAAGGAAGATTTATTTTGGCGTGTAAAGATTCTACCAATTCTGCATGAACTGGAAAAAAGTGAGTAACACTTCTGAAAGGGTATATTTTCTGTTCTATTTCTTGCAGGAAGCATGGGACTCATTTGTGTTTACTACAAAATAATAACAGTAATTGGAGTATGTGGCCTTGTATGTTTTTATATGTTCAGTGACTTCACAGTGTAAAACTGGCCTGGGCAGTCTGTGTGGCCCTGCTTGAGCAACAGGGGTTGTACCAGATGACTTTCAGACGTCATTTACAACCTTACCCATTCTGTGATTCTGTAAAAAACCCCAAAACTGATTTAGAGAAGATCTTACCTCGTCTGATTAAATTACATTATTTTAGACAACATAGCTCTGCCAGCTTAGCAGTCAGTGTTGAGCTAATAATTTTAAGAATAAAATACTGCACAGATTCACTGCTTTAACCATAGAAGGTCTCAGTTAATTTTAGAAAACAAAGGAAATCTTAGTGAAAATTTACATTTGTGCCTAAAGTGTTAGATGTGTCAGAAAAGTGCATAAAGACTCAGAATACTGAAGCAAAATATAGTAAATTAAGTATAACTTGAAAGATTAAACTCGGGAATCCATTTTTCATTGAAAAAGTTGTTAATTTGCCTTCTGTAGACACTGTATTTATTTGAACAGTGGAAATATAGAAAGTAGATTAGTTTTTACAAGTAGTTCTGTTTTACAGGATCTGCAGCAGTGTTTGTGATAGCATGGTATAGATTACAGCTTTTTTTTGCATACTTTTGCAGATGTTGATGAGTATGAAACACCTGTACAGTGCTAAATGATTCCCAATATATGTAATTATTTTAAAAAGACAGGATTCTCATCACCACATCTATCACTGATGTATAGAAAAACAGTGATCAGGAAATTAGAAAACAGCTATATAACTTCACGTTTTCCTTGCTTAATGCCGAGATTGTCAAATAACAGTCATTGAGTTGTGGTTTTGCATAGTGAGATGTTCTTTATTCACAAGCAAAATAAAATTTAGAGGTAAAATCTAATCATGTCTTTCCGTTGTCATGAATATAGCTAAGAAAAATCAATTTTTGTGCCCCTTTTCCTCAGTCTTTACTTGATTGGTTAGTGTATTGGGGTTTTTTTTAGCTTTTTTTCAAAACTTGATTATGGCTTAGTTTTTCTAGTAATAGATGACATTATCTAATGCTGCTTTCTCACCAGTTGATTGAATGTAGTACTGCAAAAACTTTAAAAACCTGAATTTTGCTTCTTCTTACTATTAACACAAACTGCAATTGAATTGCATCATTGCCTCCTGCAACTCTGTGATATATGTCTTTCTTTAGGCTAATTACTGCACAATTCTTCTAAAAATGAATATTAGAATTCCATAATTGAGTGAGTCTGTTGGTAATTTAATATTTTTAAATTTTGTGTGCAGTCATTTGCTTCATACCTTTTAGCTAATTCCCTCCATGTGAACTTAGATCACATTTAGTTTTTCATGTGTTAATAGAGAAGCCTTTTTCCTCAACTTTATCATGTGGAAATATTTGCAGAAACCTTTCCATTCAAAAACAAATCTGAAGTTAACCTTGGACTTACTTATTGTCGAACATCTTCTGAATATGCTGTACTTGAGATGTTTATAATATGACAAAAGCTAATAGAACCCCAAAGTCTCTTTTTTTAGAGAAACAAATAATTTGTTACATTGCAGTACTCAGGAGGTTAAGCTTCAAAATGCCCCATGGGATGAGTGATGAATAATTTTTTTTGTTGTTAATTTTGATGAAATGGAGTGTAAGACTTTTCAGTTTTGGTTCCTTGCCACTCCTGTTTGACAGCTTACTGAAGCAGAGCATTTAGAATCATGCTAAATTTTGTTAAATTTTCTGTCACGATGGGAGTAGAAATGGAATAGTTATTGCTGTTCCTCGAGTACAATGATTGCAGATTGAGGGCTTCCAGGCACTTCTCAGCCTGAGAGATTGGTCCTTGAATCTGCTTACAGGTTTAGGCCCTCAGATACGTTTTTTGTTGTCATTTCCTGTCTGTACATATTTCATCACAAGTGCTTTGCCTCCTTGAATATGACTCTATTTCAGCTGTAAACTACACCCTGAGTAAATGTGGAGTTGATACTGGCAGTTTAGGTGGGTTTACATGGGGCTTTGTGTCACCTTATGGACAAAAGCAAATATAAGAAAATTAAAAAAAATCTCACTGTTGAATTTTAAAAATAGCCAAGACTTTTCCCTTTCTCTCTAAAGTAAACATGTACATGATTCCATTGTGTTGAGATGCAGTTTTTGTAATAATTTACTCTAGGTTTTATTTTGTGTATTTTAAATACAGTCTCAGGGACTCGGGTGAGGAATAAATTACTTCTTTGTCAATAGGCCAACATTCCACTCAAATATATCTTGTACCTCTACACTGAAGAGTTCTAGCAAGTTTTTACATTCACTTTCTTTTTAATCCCAGTAAGGTTTGCTATATAAAGTTATTATATGGGGAGAAAAATGCTCCTTAACTGTCCCTTTTTCACATGTAATATTTGGTGGAGTGCTTTAAAGAATGTTTTCAGAGACAGATTTTCCTGGTAGTCATTTGGTCAATCTGATTATGAAGCATCAAAGGTGAGTTTTTTTAGCTGTAGGTATTATTTGGCTCAATGATTTCTTGGCTTGAGTCTCCTTTTCTGAAAAAGCAGAATAAAATTATTTCTGGAGATCACGTTATCATCTGAAGACATTTATTTGGTGTCTTATTTTTGTTGTTGTGCAACCTATTCTTTATTTTGTTCTTCTGTGTCTTTATGTATTGAGATGCTCTGGATAAAGTGGCACTGATAATTATTTTTTATTTTTTCTCTTGCTTCCTACACCCTGCAAGTAGAAGACAGTATAGAAAACCTTTGTCTGGCTTGTACCAAGCTCTATCAAGCATTGAAGGAAGGAAATATGCTGGGAAAAAGATGTAAAAGAAGAAGAGTACTTCTGAAGACATTATATAAACTTGTAGACATTGATTCCGATCCACTTTCCCTGAAGCTGGCAACGATTATTCTGGCTGTAAGTGTTTTCAAATGCTCATTGGTAGAATGTCAAGCTCAGAATAATGAATTACATCTGCATTTAATTTTTCATTTCATACTTCTAAACTGTGTCTAAACTAACCCTTTCATAAGTACAGTTTACTACCACAGAGATACTAGTCATCTAGATCAGCACTTGCAGCTTATTTTGTGCAGAGAAGTTACATCTGGGCCTGGAAGGAGGGGCACAGAATAGTTGGTGTATGGTGGCAAGAATATTGTATAGGCATAAAAAGGACACAGTGTCCTAAATTGGGATACCTGTACAGGGATTTAAAAACTCCAGTGATTATAAAATGTACACGTGGAAATGAAGCTTAGTTTTTGGACAATGTCTTGACCTTGTTGAACACCTTTATCTGAAAATACCAAAATGGGTTGGGGTTTTTTTGAAAGGGAGTAAGTGTAATTAATCTGTTGCTTTAGTATTTCTGCGTAAAACTCTTAAATTTGTGCTTCAGAACTTCTTTGTTCATGTTCTACAAAATGTATATGGACAGTCACTGGTGAAAGGATGCCAACATTGTGCTGTAGACATTTTAGTAATTTGTGTGTGTGTGTGTTGGGGGAGTCGTGTGTTCTCCTTTAAGGTAGTGTAAGCTCTTTTATTCAGAAGATACAGTTATATACTCGGATACCACAGAGATGTTAAAAAGAAGGATTCCTTTGCAGACATTTTTCTGTGTAATCTTTTAAAAAGCATGAACCTAGAAGCAATTGCCCTTGAAATGCAGAGGAAAGGAAGAGAGATGTCACTGTATTTTTACCACCTTTACTTCCCTTTCACAATCTCTCCGTGACCATAAGTACATCTAGTACATTGTGTTTTCTGATAGCTGAGAGTAAATTTCATTATTACATGTACTGTTGTACTCGAAGTCTTTGTGGTATGGCCATACATGCCAAACCACTGATTTCTATACAGGTTTTCTTTATAAGTGAATTGGAGAAAAAATCCTGCAAGTTAGTGATGTGCTACCAGTTTATGTTACTACATTAAAAGTTAAAATCTGTTATTTTAAAGTCAGCACAGTTTGCTAAATAGAGTGTAAAATACCCACATTTCAGAGTCCCTTAATTCTGCAAAAATTTTCAGTTTGTTTTAGTGTATTGTTAGGGGTTCTGCTGTAATTTTATAGTTCTGTGAGAATACAAGTTTGCCATGGTGTCTGAACTTGTAGAATGTTTTGGTGCATTTTTGCATGTAGATTTTACTTGTGATTTTATGTCTTTTACTTTCTTTGCAGATGAAAGTAGATGGAAGAAATCTTCTTAGTGTTTGCAAGCTAGCATTTAAAATTTGTAGGAACAAAGAAAATGATTTCATAGTTCAAAATGATACATTATTAGGTATGTATTATTCTGTTCTTGCCTGTAAGTTAGATGTTGAAATTCAACAGTTAAAGTGTTCCTCTTTGAAAAAACATTTTCAGAGTTAACTTAGTCACAGACTAAGTTAACTAAGACTAAAACTTGCTTGCCTAGGCCAAAATAATTTGTCTAGTCCAGTATTCTGTGTCTGAGTAATGATGGGGATGGGGAATGCTGTTTAGGAGGAGCACAGGAGCCTATGTGTTTTCTGTGATCTGTTTCTTCAGTACTACTCCAGCATCCCGAACTGTTCTATTCTGTTAGGGACATGGGATGGTGTGTCCCTGCCTAATCCCTTTTTAGTCTCTGTTTATTCATCTTTTGTTCATTAATTTCCCTAATTCCTTTTTGGCTTTTCTGATTCTGTCTGCCTCTATGATGTCATAGAACAAAGTCCAGAAATTCTCTGTGTGCTGTTTTAAATCTATATATTTTTCTTTATCTCCCTGCTTGTAGTTTTGCAGGATTTGTAAGAGTTTGTACAGTCAGCTTACCTTTCACCTTCATGATTTTTTAAAATGCAGTCTTACCATGTATCTCTTCTCCTTTTCAAGATGGAGGCATCTCAGCCTTTTAGCTCTTTGAAGAGATGTTGCATCATTCAGTTGTTTTATAAGTCCTCCTCTGTACCTTCTCAAAATCCAGTGGATCTTTCTTGAGATTATGGAGCAAAACTGTCCACAGAATTCAAGCTGTGTGTGCACCAAATTTTACAGAAATGAAATAGTGCTGTGATGTTGGCCCTCATCAGGGAGGATCTTGAGAACAATCACTGGCTTTTTAATGTTTTATAGCTGCTGCTGCACATTTAGTCAATGGTTTTGGAGAACTGTCAGCAATGGCTCTAAGATCTCTTCTATGATTCTAACATTATTTGTGTACCCCCCACCATGCAAATATGAGAAATACGAAGAAAATAACAGTGTGTGAATGATACTCAGTATTGATTGATAGTCATTCCTGTCATTAAAACTTCAGTATGTTTTACTAATGGAGGCTTCAATCTTGCAAGCAATTATTGCATGTGTATAGGTTAAGGCATATGTGTATATTTGCTTAAATGGATGAGAGTATTCATGGGCTTGAAGTTTAGTACGCAATTGTTGTCAGAAATAAAGAGAAGCCTTTCAAGTGGTAACAAAAGGACTCACAGGAAACAGAACACCTGGGGTTGCTCAGTTGACTTTGGATACTGAAAAGTACAGTTTTGTAGAGATCAGTATCATACACAGCACTTGAACAAGTTGTGTTTTGCTCTCATTTCCATCCTCATTCACTATTCTTTCACTTGCTCTTCTTTCCTTGTATTTTAAAAACTAGTGAAAGAACTTTCTTGATAGGGGTCATTTTATTTGTTTATTCACTCTTTATGTCTTGAACCCATCTTGTCCCGGCAGAAGACATCACTGACTTACCAACAGATCCCTGTTGCAGTTACTGGGTTATAGATTCGATTTTTTTTTCTTCCTCCGTCCCTGTGAACTATTTATGTTGAGTGCAGCAGCTCCAGTAGAAGAAATAAGTTAGTCCTTCATCCCAGAATAGACAACTACTGTTCAGGACCCTGTTTGATACTAAGCAGAGCAGGAACCTGAAACTGATTTCTCACGCTGCCACAGCACAAATGATTTAATTGGTGAGGGTGAGAGTTTGGACAAGAGCCTAGAGTGTGTGTACTTCATTCATATACACATATACTTGAAGAGACTTTCAGCTTCTGTTGAGACAGGAAAAAATTCTTAAATCTCTTCAGTTTAATGATATAGGAAAATGTTTTTATTCAGCTGGAACTGAATGGAACAAAAGAAGCAGAAATAAATATCTCTGAATCAGTTACTAGAAATTCAGAAGTATAAAGTTGGTTAGGATTACTCATTTATTTCAGATACCCCCACTAAATTCAGAATTTTACATTTTGACTGCAAGAGATACATTGGGCTTTTGTTAACAACTGTAAATTTTAATATTTCAGATGTCTGACAGTGGTTGCGCAACACAAAACTTCTACATCAACTTTATTTACATAAAAAGTAAATCTAAAAAGGCTATGAACAGATTTCAAATGTGAGAGTTGAATTAGTACCCTGTGCCTTTTAATGCTCCATTTGACATGCTTTAGGACATTTGATTTTTAAGGAAGTAGTGGGAATTAGTAACAAAATTCCAGGCACACACAATCACTTTTGCAAATCTTGACTGAGGAGTTCAGTGATTGCTGCTATGTGTTTACAACTTACACTGGTTCTTGAAGCCTAGGAGAACAAAAGTCGGGCCCATTCTCTCACTCATCAATAATTGTTTCTTGGTTTCAGTCCAGATTTCCAATTTTTCTAGCCCACTTACTAGAAATGTAGGAGTTCACTCTGAGGGTGTTTTCCAATGGTTAATCTCTTTAATGACTGGGCTGTATCAAATATAAATTTTAATATTAGACTTTCTGAATAATGATTTTCCTTTTAGATTATTTGTTGGAGGTTCTGAGGAATGAAGATCTACAAAAGAACAGCGAAGCTCTCGTCTATTGCATGGGAGCTGTAAAATTTATGTCTGGAAATGCAGTACTCCTTAATGAAATGGTCAACAAAGGAGCTGTTGAAATGTTGCTGCAATTAATGAAGCAGATTAATAACATAAAAGAACATGACACATATTTCTCCAACTTGGGCCACTTATTAGTCCAGGTTAGCATTTGCTTTTATTTATAAAAGTACGTATTTCTAGGGCAAATTAAAAATTTAATTAGAGGAGATAAGCTAACCCTGTGTGCCACTGACAGAGTTGTACCTATATTTCAATAGACTTCTTAAAAAGAAGTTTAATGAGTTGTTCAGGACCTAAATTTAATTACCATAGATGTTTGTGTGTAGTCAATTTTAAAGGCTTTAGGAATTCTGAAGTTAATAGAAATATTTTTAGGTACCTAATAAACCAGTTTCTAATTACTGCTTTATTGTGCTGACAATGTTCTGGATACTGGAGTAAACAGATAAAAATGTGTTCTCTATCGAAATTCTTGAAACTGAAATAATACAGACTGGTTCTGCAATACTCTAGGAGGTTATAAAAAGCTGTTTATTACAAGAATAATGCATTTTAAAAACATATAGGAAAATACAGTTATGTTTCTTTGACAAGGTGTTTCTGAAGAGCTGCAATGTAAGGAAAAAGTAGTTGCAAAAGCAAACACTTTTTGAAACTTTTGAAGGCAGCAGGCTCAAAACTATATTCACATACAAAGCACTTTGATAAGTGGTGGCTCTGAAAACTAATCCTTGGCGCTAAAACTGTTTAAACCCTTGTGTTTTAGAAACACTGATGGTGGGGTGTTGTGTTTATCAAGGATTTGCCAGGTAGATTCCTGGCATTTGTTTGGAAGTTATTGATGTAATGATTAGCGAATGGTTTAATTGTAAACTTTCAGGGACTTCATAGGAAAATACATTGGATAATTTTCTGAGGTAGCGTTTGCACAAGGTTTGTCTGCTAATTATGCCAGATTTCTTTAATTTTTACTAATTTACAAGCTAGAGATTTTATACTTCCTGAAATTATGTGAGAAAACAGCTTACATAATCACATTACTATTGATGATTTTTGTCTGGTTTTTTTTAGTCTTAGTAATAAAACTAATGAATCAGTTTATTTCCAGAGTTTTGACTAGCTGTCTGAACTTCCACACAACTTTCCAGGAATGTTTTTTTCCCCTTATTTGCCTGTGGATAAATTTAGGTTTTTTTAATCAAAGGTTTAGTTTGCAAATGTGTGAAAGAAAGTGTTATATTTTATGCTTTCTTTAAGAAAATATCTCATGTCTCTGCTCTTTTTGGTGTAAATAGAAGCGTAGCAAAACTACTTTGTACCATTTGAATAGACTGGCTGTTTCTAAGAAGTTCTTGAGTGTTTTGTGGAGAAGTCAGTACTAACAGCTGTCTCTAACTGAGATTGCTCTTTCACTTGTTTGTGTTCTCTTCTGTTGTGGTAGAGATTCTTCACTTTTCTTCCTCTTGTGAGAAAAGTAGTGATTCCTACTGCTATGGAATTCCTGTGTGACTTTCTCATGTCTGTTCCTTTAGCAAAACTATGTGCACTGCTTCTTCCATGTGAGGTAATTGATCATCATTACAGACAGATGAGGAAGTAGTCCTGTTTCCAGGGATGACTGAAGAAAGTTTCTTCTGTGATTGATGTCTTCAGAATAAAGCTTTTGTAGCATGCTGTGTCTTGTAGCCACAGATCAAATAGCCAGTGACGTACAGAAATAATGTCTTCAGGTATAGAAAGCAAATTATATTGGAGGAGAAAAATATTTAGATAGTCACAGTGGTCTCTAAAGGAAGCTCTGCTATCTCTTAACCTTGGTTACTGAAGTACTGCCTTTAATTGGGACCAGCTCTTCATTCTTTAACTGTATAATTGCACAGTCACCAGATGGCAGTGTTATACATAATCTTACCAGATCCTTTTTGTGGGAATAAAATCCCTATCTGATTTCTTCATTCTTCCACAATGGATTTTATATGGAAGTCCTACAATACAAGAATAAAAACGTTTGTAATAATTACTTTTTTCCTTAGCAGAGGACATTAAACCAGGGTCATCTTTGATTATTTTGTTGCTTAACCTAACAATCTAATAATATTTATATAAAATATGGTAATGCTTATTCAAAAACCTGGATTTTTGAAGAGTCACTGACAAGACTTAGCAAGTACTTCGCATTCATTAGTTGAAAAGCACTTAAATGTCTTCTCCTTTAAAAATAGCATTTGTTGGCAGTTAAATTTTCTGTTTGGCTGAATTTGATCTTTCACATGGCAACATAAGGATTAGGGCTGGTGGGGATTGCTAAAGACAATTTTTATGCATTTCTCCCTGAAACACAGAGTCTGCTTGAAGCAATCACACTCTCTCTGGAATTCAGCTGCTGTCTGGCTAGCTTCTATTATTTTTTAAATTGTACTCTTTGTATTTCAGTTGCACATTAACTGTGTTTTGTGGAGATATACTTCTATGAGTTGCTGAATGCTGTTGTTTTGTACTTTTAAGTATATATGTTATTTTGCATTGCTTTTTCTTTCTAACCTATCTTTGTCTGAGGATGGCTCTTGATAGAATTTACTACTTGAGGATTTTGAACCATCTAACTGTATCAGACATTGGAAAATTTTACTCTCTTTTTGGAGACCTTTGCACCATTGTCTGTTGATAATTTTTTTCCATTGTACAATATGTAAGTCTCTTAGCTGCAGTGAAAGCTCTTGTCTGGGTTTGAACAACACTTTTAATATGTGGTTTAGTCTTCATTTCCTTTATTGTCTCTATTGAAGTTTAACTAGAGTTCAACAAATACCATCCTAGGCTGATTGTGAATATCTTGTATGTAAGCACTAAATGGGGTCTTGTCTCTATTCCACGTGACAGGAGTTTTTCTACCAAAACTTTTGAAAAGCAAGGTATTTGATCAGAATATATTTATTACATCTCCAGTGTTATGATTTTTGATGGATCATTACTTGAGAAAGAATGTGCATCTGGAAATTTTTTTTGCAGTTGTTCATTTAAAATAATAAAATACTCCAGGTGTCTTCTTAAAATATCAGTAGTGTGAAGCAAATGGCTTCTATAAGTTCAGTTTCTCTGTATTATGCATTTAGTACATGTTTCGTGTTTAGTGCTGAAGTTAAATCCATTCACCTATCACATCACTTTTTTTTTCCCCTCTGGGTCTTGCTTCTCCATTTTGACATGTTGCATCTCCTGTTGCTCCATTACAGAACATCGTGGGCTTGCTGGAGATTTGTACTCTGCTGTCAAATTTGTTGAAGTAGGACAGCAAATTTGAAAGCTGCTGGAGAATGGACAGAATATGTGCAAAAGCTCAAACACACCATCTTAACCTGCTCTTTGTCAAGAGTTTTTCTTTAAAATTAGCAATTACATATCACTGGATAAGCAGTCCAATTTAGTGATAAAATGCTTAATTTCCAGAGGTTTTTGTGATAAGAGACAATTTGAGTAGATAGTTCTTGTGCCTTATCAAACTACATTCAAAACCAATTTGAAGTTAATGACTTCACTCTGAATAAGAAAAATTTAAAGAATTCCCATATTCACATAAGATTGAATGACTTCACATTCATTTTATAGTAAGTTCTAGATCAAATCAAAATTAACTTACATGTCATTGTGTGTCTGACCTTGTAATTTGAATACTCTTACCTTGGAAAAGAGCCAGAATATTTCAAAATATGCAATAGCTGATTCATTTTGTATATTTACAAGTGTTAGATTTTTCAGGCTTTAGGCTCCTTGAAATATAACAGTATAGTCTGAAAATATTTTGAGTTCTCCAAATAAACTTGAGCACTTAAGCTTTTCATTTTTTGTGTTTTTCAAACAGTGGATTTCTCTTGATCTTGATTAACTGTCAATTTTTAAACTGGAATAAATGTGATTGTATTTTAAAATTAGTTCATTTTAGTTTGCATTTTGCAGTTATCATCAAAATATCAGTATATTCAAGACTTAAATTTAAAATTGCAAAACTAAGATTTACCAAAGAATGATGCAAAAAATTACTTTAACCATCTGCAGCATTTCAACTGATTTCCAATTGGTACATGGCTGTATATGTGCACGATTTTAAAACATATGAAAGATCACGTGTCCCTCATAGAAGGAAGTTACATGCAGGCAAAGACCGGTATCAATCTTTCATTTTCAAACAGTTATCCCAAATCCACCACCTTGCTGCCTACACGTTTCCAGTTGTTATTAGCTGGTTTATACATAGGTGCAGCACGTTAGCAGGGCACGCAGGCTGCCTTGGAGGCTACCGCTGAGACCTGAGCTGTGCTGAGTTTCCCCAGCAGTGTGTTCTGCTGTGGGCAGCTGTGGCTGATGGATGTTTCACTGCTCCCTGTGCAGCTGGCAGCCACTCTGCGCTCCCTGGCCGAGTTCCCCCCGGCGCGGCGCCGGCTCAGCTGCAGCGGTGCCGTCTCCGAGCTCTTCGTGGCGCTGGAGCAGCGCGGCAGCGACAAGGACGTGTGCACCTGCATCGTCAGGATCCTCAGGTACCTATGGACACAGGTCTGCATGCAGGCAGGTGCCTCTTCCTGCTTGAGAGGCCTCAAAGGAAGCACGATCAAGCACTAAGATTGAAAGATTTATGTTGAACTCTTTTTTAAAAAGCCCTGTGTAGCTTTTAATAATATCGATGCTAGTTGTGTCGTTATTAATACTTACAGAATTGTTGAATTGTAGCCATACAAACTTGGATTCATCATCCCTGTGAAAAATATTTTGTTGTATTGTGTCATTCTTTGATCCCACAGATTCTGATTGAGTTTTTTAAAGTACCATTTCTTATATTTTAAAGCTGCATAAATTATTAGGTATTTATTAATCATGGTTTAGGCCATATTTTAAAAAAATTAATGAGAGAAATTACAAAAGGGGCTGTGTATTGTGAAGTAAAATACAGAAGAGAGAAAATGGGACCAGTGTTCATTGTTTTGAGCTGTTACAGTGTGTTTGAGATTATTCTCTGGGATCAGGGCTTGAGCATACAGATGGAAGTGCTGAAAGAATCTCAGTTTCATGAGCAGCCAGCGGCTGCTTCCCAGGTTGTGCTTTTTAGAGGGAGATCAGTATCACTTAGTCACCAGAAAAATTATTTTGTAGTCTGAATCGTTTCTCAATCAAAAGTCTTCCACCATCAGTTTACAATATCTTACCAAGCATCAGCTTGCAATATTCAGTGCTAAAGCAACTTGCAAACAATGTAAGGATTTAGAAGAAGTTGAGAAATTGGCTGTTGGTAATTTCAGGAGTAGTTGGATTATAAACACAGTCTATGAATGATGTGCTGGATGAAGTATTTGCCATTGCTGCTTTGTTACTGTCTTGAGCCATCTTGCCCGTGGCTCCACATTCCTTGAGATTCTGTTACAGACTCCTCTTCCTGTTCAGCCACTCCAAATTATCCATCACATTCTCCTTTCTGGATGAGACTTGGCTGTGCTATGAACAGCAGCTCCATAAGGGGCTGGCATTCCTTCCTCCCCCCAGCTTCACAGGCAGATTTGCTCCTTTGCTGTTTGTGCTACCTGTAAAGCATGTGAATGGCTTCCCCAATTCCATGCTACCTTGTTCACATCTGTCTCTAGCTCTGTTCCTAAAACTGAGCTCTAGCAGTGATTACAGCACTTTGAGCATATTTACTTCTTATGAGGAGGGAGCATTTCTTTTATTTGGAAAATGCCATGAAAAGTGGGATAATGAGTTCGTAATTAAGTGTAATTGATACTTACACTGTAATTCTGATAAGGACATTTACTTGATCTAGAATTCAATATGGAGAAAAAATAATTTATCTTACTTAAAGTTTCCTACTGCTTCATTTTTTTTCCTTAAGTTTGGAACTACACGCTCCAAGAATACAAATTAGCCATAAAATAAATTTAATTAGCTTTCTGGAAATTGCAGTCACAAAAAGAGTATGTTATGCAGTACAGATCTCAGATTTGAATTTTGTTTTGTCTTCTAGTAACATAATGATTATTCTTTTCTCTCAATCAACTTTAGGCAGTTTCTTTGTAGACAATATGTTCAATCTTTTCAGATTATTCATTTCTGTATGTCTGTAAAACTTCCTGTAGCTGGTTGTAATTGAACATCAACACAGATCTTTTCTGGTTTTGACTACACAAGGAGTAAGATATTATCCTAGCTTGTTCTGTTACTGCATTTTTCTGGTGTGACCAAAGCATGTCCAGTTCCCTGTTTTGGGAATGGTCAAGGTGAGCAGTGTAGAACTGGAGCAGCCGTTAGGGAACGTGCAGAGATAAAATCCTGCCTGCAAGGAGGCACGTTCTTCGTATTTGCTGGTGAGAGATGTGTTCTCTAAGTGCTGTTGCTGGGCTCTACTGGATGTGCACTAGGAAGGGACCCCTTATTTCCTCTCATCTGACTTTCCTCATCATCCTGAAATTCCAGTTCTCCCATATAGCAGTAAGAAGTGCTGGTGTTAGCAAACTGTGCCCATATGGCAGGCAGGTTGGGAAGCTCCTTATGTTTGCTTCTTCCCATAATTCACTGTGACAAGGATAGCTAGACTTCTGTTGTGCTAACAGAACTGCACATGCCTCTACTAGAAGGCAAAATATTGGCATTCCCTTCATTTGTCAGAAAATACAGTTCTGAGAGTCAAATGTGACTTTTAAAAAAATGTTTTGTGGAAAAAAGTCCTTTTATTCATTTATATTTTATTTTTTCTCTTTGTAGCAAACTTTCTTCTTACAATGACTTCTGTGCAGCTTTAGCAGACTGCTCCAGATGTTACATCTTATTTTTAGCCCTACTAAACAAATACCAGAAACAGCAGGTCAGTTTTTCATCTTTTGATTTTTATATATTAATCCTCTGATGTGTCAGTGTATTACTGTGTATAAGCTTGTTATCAGTGACCTTCTTTTATGTATTTACCAAGTAAAAAATTTTAATGGTTGACGGCATTTCTAAGCAGTAAATAACTGTAATGAAATAATTTAGATTAAAAATTCAAAGCAATACAGAGGACAGTTGATTAACTTGTCTATTCTTTGCATGTGTAGAAGCAGTCCTTTGAGTACCTAATTTTTTTCTTGGTTTTAAAAAATACTTTTTTAAGCAAGAGGTTATTTGAATATTTAATTGTAGGAAATTGTTGGGCTTTTTCCTGTCCTCCTCACCTGCAGAAGAAGTGTGACTTTTCTAGAACTAAGCTGTGTTAAAGCAGAGGAAGATATGTTCTTTGCTGTCATGTAAAAAGGGGAGATGTACTTAAACCCTTTTTGTTTGATAGTCTGTGAGAGCCCCAGGAAAGCCGTGACCCTTGTGCCTGACCAGTCTGTCAGTGTCCCATTATGGGACCCTTCACTAAGCAGTCCCACTGGATCTGAGGGCAGTTCCACTGACTTATTCAGGGTCACACCAAACCAAGAAGCCTTTTCTTGGGTCTCCACGTTTACCCATTGCAGGCAACAGGCAGTGCCCTTGAAGGACTCGCATTGACAGTTTGCCAAATAACACTCTTTATTAATAGAATTCTGTTTGCCAAATAACACTCTTTATTCATAGAATTCTGTCAGGGTCGGGTTTGAGACTTGCCGGTGGTAGTATCTGAGTGCAAAAATCTATCCAAAGCAATACGCTAATTTAAAGCAATGTACTAACAATCTCGAATCCCCAATAAAAGCTGGCCCGAGACAATCATTGAGCATGTAGAGATCACAGTTCTTTCACAGCAGGCGTCCCTATGGGAGAGAAGACAGGTTCAGCTTCGTGACTGATCCCAGAAGTTACAGTGAAGTCTTCCCCCATTTCTTCCCATTCTTAACTCATATTCATACTATTTCTTTATGTTTAGGTGGAGCTCAAGTGGCTTTGGTCATACATCTTACTCAGTGAGGGCTTGTTGTTCTAGGGGGTTGATATCTCAGGATAGTGCCCCAGGTAACCTTGAGATGGGGACACGTGTTAGTCCAAGGAGAGTGATTTTCTGACAACTGCCAATTTAAGAGCAGGACATTTTCCTTTATCTCCCTTGCTTTTTGGCTGCTATGGGGCTTATCAACTAGAGGTACCACTGAGTTCCTCATCTACAAGGGTTTCAACATAGTGCCTGGCCATGGTGCCTCCCTGCATTCTACCCTCCCTTGAGAACCCCCTAGTTTGCACTGTCTATGGAAGTCAGATATGCTTACCATGTCTCATCCAGGGAGTACAACTATATTTTTCCCTGTAACTTCCATACCATTATCTTTTTACCCTCAATCATCTTCCTGTACTCTCTATCTATTTAAGATACCAAAATGTATCTTTCCTTTACTAGAGAAAACCACGTGCCTGTAGTACCACATTTGGGATGTTCATGTAGAAATAAATGTTTAAACTTTGTCAAAATGTCTCATATCATGAAGTAAAATTCTGAGTATAATTGCTGCCAACTTTATTAGAACTCCAAGGGTGTTGCTCTATTGTCCTGCTGTACCATAGTGATCTGTCTTATATTTACTGGAGCACTGGGTTCTCAGAGTTTGCTGCACAATCCCAGTCTTACAGATTGATGCATTGGTAAGAGTGGAGTGCCCTATGCAGAGCAAATTACTCACCTCTGTTGGCCAGGTAAGTTTTAAGAAGAAAGTAATTTTTATCTAAAGCATGGATGTTCAAAGGTGGACCAAGGTTTCAAAACATAGAATATTAAACTACATTAAGGTCATTCTTAAAAGTAAGGAACTTTCATGGCTAGTCCAGCATCTAAACTAGTTTGAGATCATTTAGTTATGCTATACAATTTATCCCAGGGTTATTAATTCTTGGAGATTTGTTGGAAGGAGGTCTTTTGTGCTGCTATCATTGGAGGGAGTTAATGAAGGTAACTAGGTTGGCTATGCTTAACGTATTCTTTCTCCTGACAAATACAAAAATAATTTGTTCCTTTCCTGTTTATCAGCATCCTTGTTTTCTGTGATAATGCACATGGAAGAGGAACAAAGATTAAGTTGTTTCTTTTCTTCTAAATGTCTGCTGATTAACACTTCTGTAGCATAGAGTATTTGTAGGTTCAGGCTGCTCTCGCATAGTTAGTCTTCAAAGACACTTTAGTAAAATACTATGTAAATACTATGCAAATAACATGAGAAATGTCAAAGACATGATATTTTCCTAGATTTATAGTTATTCTTCTTTGTGACCACTGTATTAAAAACAAATTACGGAACCGAGAAAAGGATCTTTAATTAAGTAATACTTTTCTCCTAAACTTAATCTGTCATTTTAAGGGTAGCTTTTCTAGGTTCCTGAGATAATAGCTTTGTGTCATAGTGAATTGTAGGCTCATGTCTACCTCAAATTGTTTGTTACTATTTTGTATTCTCATTTATCTATTAAGTGGTCCAAAAACACATCTTTCTTCACAAGGTTAGCATTGCATTTTATGTTAAATTGTCAGTTGTTTTATCAGAATGCAAATGAGTAAAGAAGTAGCTTGTGTATTAAAAAAATGTAGCTATTAAATTGTGTTGATTATATATGCAGTGTCTTCAGAATAATTATTTCTTACTGCAGTTTTGAAACAAGCATGCAGTTGTCAGTTGTCAGCTTAGTGAAGCCCTGGAGAAACAAAAGAAGGACATAGATAATGTAATGCACCACCTTTTCTGTAATATATAATAAACACTTGAGTTGTGAGGAGTGCAAATGTTTTTCCTGAGGTGTAGTTGGCACTGCTAATCTTTGTTTTAAAATGCTGACAGCTAGTGAGTTACAGCATGAGTTGGTATGTGTTGAAAAGAAATGAAGTAACACCAGTGTGAGTAAAATTGTCTGCTATGGGAAGAAGCAAAGAGAGGGAAAAACCATTATTATAGCATTAAAAATCTTCAGGACTAAAAACTGATATGAAGAAAGGATGTGTGTGTGTGTGTGTTTTTCAGGTTGCAAAGTTTGTGGGATCAAGTTTTTTACTGGCAGTCATAGCTGGTAGAAACATACAGGGGAAAAATAGAGGAAAACCAGCATTCAGACATTCTCAAGGGCTGTCATAACTGTGACTTTAAAGACAAGTATTAAGTACTGTGAAAGTTAAAATGGGAGCACTGGAAATAGGATTAATGACTTGCAGCCAGACCACACACTGAATTTCACAGTTACAACCCTAATATTCTCTATTCTTCTTTCCACACTGCGCTTACAGCTCTTTTCCCTTTTTTTCTAAGCTCATTTTCTCTTGGATGAAAGAGTCAGATGGAATGGAAAAGTAATGATTCAACTCTATGAGAAAGACTTTTGGGGAAATTGAGTTGGCAAGACTTGGTAATATGAAGTGTCATTGTCTTAGGTAGAGAACACAGAAGACTGGAAAAGCTGAATCTTCAGGGTAGGACTGGGGAAGTCAACTGTGCTTTTATAGACATCTGAAGTGTGTGTTCATGGTTGGCTTTGGAATGAACTTATGTGGAGTAACAAAAAACATCCTTGGTAGTTGCCATCAGCTGTCGAAACTGTCAGAAGTGTTTGTAGAGCCTCTGTCTTGCAAGATAAGCTCTGCATGATTCTGTTTCTAGTCAGCATTGTAGAATTCTGCCCATCTCAGGACATCTTTCAGCAGGGTTCTGTTCCACTTTCCCACATCATTATCATCTCTAAGCTTTCCAGATAAGCTACATAAACGGTGACCTTCTTGGGCTGTGGTTAATGTCATAAGTCACAAGGAGGCCATGCTTTTGGAACAGGGACATTGCCTAAGTAGTTTCTGTCAATAGGTCAGGCCCTACCTGAGCTTAGGTGGCATTTTGGGGCCCTGCCAGCTTCCGTGTCATGTTTTATCAGTTTGGAGTCTGTTTTCAAACCTAAGAGCACAAACACAGAGTGTGATACTAAAATTTGTATAGAAGCAATCTTAGGCCTGCTGTATAGAAAGCTCCCCTTACACTTTAGTTAGTGTAGCTTACTTTTTAAACTGGGAAGCATTTGTTTAAGAATCTGACATCACTGGATGTGGTAATTGCCTATTCAGCAAAGCAGTAAGTTACATTGGATCACATGAACAGTTCATCCAGTCTGCTCTTCATACTCGGCGGTGGTGAGATTCAGATGTCTAGAGAACAGTAAAAATGGAGCAGGCATTTATGATACTTCCTGTGCATACTTACCAAACCTCCAGCTCTTTCCAGTTTGGAAACACCCTCAGCCAGCTGTATATGAAATAAACTTCAGTTGATTTCTTTTCTGTGAAATTTTACAGTCTCTCTTCTACCCTCTGTAACCTTTTAACATGTTGAAGGTCCATTGACAAGGAGTTGCACAGCAAATAATTCCTTTAGCTTACTTTGAATTTGGCCTTTACTGTCTTTATTTGATGCTTTCTGGTTCTTGTATTGCGAATGTGGTGAAGCCCTTTGTTCACTTCACACCTCCCTTGATTTTCTACATGTTTATCCTACCCTCTTTGAGTTACCTCTTTTCCATGCTGAAGTTCTTGCTTGCTTAGCCCTTTCTGATAGACTGTTCCATGCCATGGTGTATCCATGTTGCTTTTCTGAGAACATTTTCCAATCCTGATTCCTGTCTCATTTTTTGAGAGGAGGAAACCAGAACACAGCACTTGAGATACGGCATATCATAGATTTGCATGCCCGCATAAATTTATTTCCCAATAATTCCCAATCCTTTGTTTGCTTTCTTGACCTGTGATCATTAAACTCTGTCATTAACGCCAAGATTGCTCTATAGGTGGTTATGGTTGGTTCAAAGGCTGTAATTTTATACATAGCAATATGTTTGCTCTGTTCTTTTCCATGCATCCTTTCATGTTTAAATTCATGCATTTAAATTTCATCTGCTATTTTATTACCAACTGACTACAGTTCTTCTGCTCTTCGTTCAGCCTTCATGTTTGGTACTTTGAATATCGTAGTGAAATCAGTGCATTCTTCCGTATCACTGCTGTTGCCCATTTTCTGTGTTTATGGACAAGTTGAACACAACAGATCCCAGCACAAAATCTTGGGAATTTCACTCGTCATCTTCCACCATTGCAGGAGCTATTAATTTACTCTGTTTTACATCCTCTAACCATTTATCTATGCCAAGACATTCTCCCTTACATCGTGACCCATTAGTTTCACTAGGATTTTGGTGAGTGACTTTGTTAAAAGTCTCCTGGAAAGTCACATGGATGATACCAGATGGGTCTTTTTTGTGCATATTTGTTAATCCCTTCAAAGAACTCAGTAACTGGGTAAGTCAGAAGTCTTAAAGCTGATTGTGTTTATGTGGCTGTCCACTTATTTTTTTGTTCTTTTTTTGTGGTCTCTACTAATTTATTGGGTCCAGACACCAGACCTGATTCTCTTGGACCTCTTGGAATCTTTTCATGTTTGTTAGAGTTTTAGGAGGCTGCATAGTGCTGTTAGTAATTAAGCTATTTAATTAATTAGTTCTTTTAGAACTGTTGGATAATTATCCAGTCCTGCTGATTGGTTACTCTTCATTTTGTCAGTTTGTTCCTTAAAGTTGTTTGTGATTGCTTCAGTTTTGGACAGATGCTCTGATGAGCCTTCCCTGGAGAACCGTGTAGCATTGGGATCTCCTAGTTGCTTCTAGAGTGGGCATGAATCAATGCAGAGAACTCACTTAGCTTCTCTGCAATGACCTTGTCTTCTCTCAGTGCTCCTGTTTTATCCTGATCATAAATTACTTCTGCAGATTCTGGCAAACTTCCCAGTCCTGATACGTGTGAAAAGATTTGTTATTATTTTTGTGTCTCTTGCATCAACTAGAAGAACTGTACTCATTTTCAATTATAATTTGCACACTGCATTACCTGGTTGATTTAGCAATCAGTTTGTCAGAAGCAATTTATTGAATAAAGAGATGTTGCTTTGTCATCCTCTTAAGGATGTCCACATTTATCTGGTTCACTGTGCCTGGGTCTTCTGCCCAGCTTCCTTCCCAGATGTATCTACCAGGTAGTGCCTCCCAAATCAGTTTACTGTCTTCTGTGAGCAAACAGGCTTTTGCTTGTGAGATTTTCTCTTGTCTCCTCCAAAGGAAAAAAAATATCTTGTTTTAGGGCTGTTGAATGTCCTTTTTGCTCTTAGGAGTGCTGTCATGGAGAAGGTTGTCACAGGTGAGGCCTATAACTGCAGGAAACTTTTCCACTTTGTTTCTGGCTTTATTGATTAGGCAAAGGCTTATTTGCATGCAGTGACTGGTCTTTCTGGCTGGTATTGTGGTTGGTTTATGGAGAATTCTGTGATGAGCTCCCAGGACCCCACCATCTCTCTATTTCAGTCAGTCATGTAACATAAGTCCTGTAATGCCCCAAAACAACCACAGGCTCTTCCCTATGTAGTGTAGTGCTGCACCTGTGTTTAGTTTGCCTTTTAAATACTTCGAGAGTGTTACTGGTATTCTGCTCAGTGACATCACAGTCTTTTGAGATACCAAAGAATTTTTTTTCACACTCTTATTGGGGGCAATGGTATGTTTCTGTATTGCTCCCTTCTAAATAAATGGTTATCAGTGCTGACCCACATGTTCTTTGTGTTTTGGTTACTCACTTTTTCCTCTGTGCCATCCCTCATTTGGGCTGAGGACAGTTGTTTGTGTGACAGCATGATACATCATGTCAGAGAACTGACCCAGTTTCTAATGACCCTAAAACTGAAGAAAAGAACCCCAGTCCTTTCCTGGTTATCATCTGCATTGCTTTCCCATCTAGTTTATTGAACAGCCACACAAACACTTCCTTGTTCACAAATACTAAGGTAGCAATGTGGCAGAGGAAACAAACTGAATGGAAAGGAGATTGAATGCTGTTTATGCCACTACTTCTGCTGAAATGCTTGTCAACGTAACCTTACAAAGAATTTGCATCAATAATGTGGTTCTTTTCTCAAACATTTACTAGTGCATCTTTTCAGTTGTATTCCTCCTCAGTGTAGCCCAACATTATAATAGTGCCTAAGACAATTAAAAAAGGGAATATAGTAATTGATCATTAAAGAGCAAAAAATACAAGTTTTTTCTCCTGTGTTTTGTGTGTATATTTGCATATTCATAACTGATCAATCTGAATTAGCATTTTTTTTGTCAAGAAGGAAGTAGCAATTCCCGGATAGGTATTCTGACAACTCTAAAGGAATTTCCCTGCTGATAGATGTGAATAACTACAGAAGGTCACTCTTCTCCTATAGTATGATTTCTGACAGAGTGCTGACCTGATAAGTGTATGTGCATCTTCCTAATACTTTAGTTGTGATTTTTTTTCTTTTTTTTTTGTCTGAAAGAAAAAGCAAAAGTGTTAAGAAAAGTGCAGAATATGTGATATGTACACTGAGTATAAAATTATCAGAAATAGAGTGTTCAAAGTTTTTAATAAACCAGTCTTCATTGGTGTGTATCCTACAGAAACCTGCTGTTCTGATGTATCAAATGATACAAGTGAATGTATGTAATTACTAGATAGGTAAGGAATAGAATATCAAATAATAATAATAAGAATGAGACACACTGTTATTAAAATATGTTGTTGTAGTTTTTGATTTAATTTTTCTAAACGATGCTGAAAGCTTGAGAATACCTCTGGAAAAAAACTAAAAGAATTATTAAAGTTAAAAACCCCCAAGGAAATTAATTTATCCATGACAAAGGTCAGACCATTAGCAAGCTGCCTATTAATAGAATCTGCACAAGGAAGACATTTTTGTTAGCAGGCCAGTCTTTAATCTAGAAAAAAAAAGGGGTACTAATAAATAGGGGCTAAAGCTGTACAAATTTAAACTAGTAATAAGAGTAAAGATGTTAACCAGAGAGATCAGCAGTCATTAGATACCATGGGGGATATAGTTTTCAATTTTTTTTTTCAATTAATTTCATTTCTGAACTTTTTTTTTTTTTTTAGGGAGCAAACACAGCTTTTGTCAGATGTTCTGGTGACAGTGTTCTTGCTTTTCTTCTTTACCTTTCCCAGGTCTCCAGGTGTCCACAAACAGTCCTAAGCACAAGTTCTTGATTGCTGAAAGTCACTAAGTGCAAATGAACCCTTTTCAGAAAAGTCAGCTGAGAAGATCAGATTTTGGGGGGTAGAAATTATTTGGTAGGGTCCTGTGGTGAGCATACACAGAAGTATAATTACATTTTACTAATGACCTCTTCTTTTCCTCAAATGCATTGTTTTGGGGGGAAGGAAGTTCTCTTTACTGACAAAGTACTCCCTGCTGTCACTGTGGCAAAACTTCTCCACTCTGCTCCTTATTTCACATTCCTCAATCAGGACATTATCTATTTGCTTTTGATACTTCCAGGATGTTCTATACCACTGCCCTCTCTCCGTTTTTTTATTCCTTAAATTGAGTTTCATTTTGTGACAGCTGTTATTTCTGCGTTTAAACAGAAATTTTCACAGCTAGAATGTCACTTTGAGATGAATCTTTACTGTATTTGAAAGATACTAGCTCCGGGTTAGTATAACTACAGTAATTTTGCCTAAAAGTAGATTATCAGACTCTGCAAAGAAAACTCCCAAATTTTCTTTCCAAGGTGCATAACAAAGCTGGATACAAATGTGGAAGTGAAGTGTAAATTAGATTTGAATGAGAAGCAGGGCAGGTGGTAGAATTTTGACTAACTCCCCTGAAATTTGTGCAACATGGAAAGGAGATTTCATTTACAGCTGATGATTCAATAGGAACTCAGCTGCTGGCATCTGACCTTTTGTTTTGTACTATCCTCCCCCATTCTGAAGGCCCAGACACCAAACAAATAAAGTAACAAATAAAGTAACAACAGGTACTTGGCCAGGTTCACAGGTTCTAGGTTGGACTGTCCTTCCTTATTGATCTTGTTTTAGTTAGAAACTACTGACCTAATTTGCTTTCCTTTCCTACTGATAAGTGACCCTGTACAGTCTGTACCTGTGCTCGTCATGCTTACACTGAAAGGCAGGTGTGCTTTAATTGCCAAGATAAACTGCTGTCATGTTCTGTGACTCAGCAGGTACCTGGGGTACCTCTGCTGCTAGGGCAGTGCAAGGGGGAGCGTTTCACAAGTAGATAAGCAAAAAGTCATTAATATCTATGATGATCAAATGTTTATGTTCCAGTTGCCAGAAGAATAAGAGTTAAATGCTGATGGAATATGTGGTGCCATTAACACCGTAAAACCCAAAACATCATCGTTTGTTCCCAGATAGGAAGCAAAGAAAAACATCTTCTCAAGCTTGTCTTGATTTGTTTGTTCAAATTTATTTGTGTGAGTGAAGCTGTGTGCTCTCCTATATAGCCTTCCACCCAGCTTTGAGTACACTCTGTGTTCATCATGTCTCACATGAATGCCTCACTATAAAAAGATGAAATAACTGAGTGTAATTGCTATCTTTAATTTGTCTTTAGTGGAATACATGTTAAAACATCCATGTTATATACATTGATCTGATAAATGTAATTTTTCTGTAAGTGTGAAAGAATGTCTGAAATTCCATATGCAGTTAATAATCCAAAGATGTGGAAATGCACAGTAATCTCATTTGTTATATTGATCTTTTACTATGTACAGAAAGGCTCATGGGCCTTGCACGGGTTTAATTTTGCAAGCAGTTTCAAAATATCATGTAGCTTTGCATGTATTTTTTTTACACAGCCATTCTAAGATGGTGTTTCTTATGCTTGCAGTCCTTACCCATGATCATTTAAGGAAATATAGCCAAAAATAATACAAACCCTTGAGCACTGAACTACTCAGGAGAAGTTGTACAGCTTTCCTCTTTGACTTTGCTAGTTAAATTTTCACTCGAAGATAATGAAACTTCAGTACTATTCTATTAAAGCCGGATGTGCTTAGCTAAAAAAGAAGTATTTTATAAGTTTGTTTTGCTGGGCTGTAGGTGGAAAGCACAGCTGAGATCACACTTCTCAAAATATCAGTTGATTGCTGTGCGGTACCTGTTTGTCTCTTTTCTGATTGGGTAGAGCTGTTGCTGGGCTGATAGCATTCTGACCAAAATTAGAAAGTCAATATAAACGAGTCAAACTAGACTGCCTGCTTTTTTCAGTTCCCTCTTCTGATTCATCAGTTGTTTGTTTCAAATTTTTACAGCCTTTGTGAGTTGGGTGTTGTGCCAGCAAAGGTGAAAGCTCTTAGTGGTTAGTCAGTAAGAATATTCATTAAAAATTGTCTTGATGACATTTAGATCCTAACAAAAATATGATGCCTAGTTAAAAAAAAAAACGTGGAAATGGGTCCTACAGAGTGACATTATTAAATACATGGATGTGAAAACTGTTTCCTCACTTAGGAGACTGCTGCTTGTCATGTTCAGGGATAGCACTCACCTTCCTGAGAGGATGTTATTGCCAGTGTCTTGTGGCAGAGGCTTAAAACCCAAAACTTACTGATGAAGGCATGTATCCAAGAAAGAGCTGTTGCCTAAACATCTTTCCTTCAGTGTTAGCATGTATACTTTAACAAGTTAGTCTGTGCCTGGGTAATTTATGCTACTAATACCAGAGAGGGTTAGAATATGTGTAAATATAATTATGATATTTGAAGAAAAAGAGCATATGAATTGATTAGCAAAATTCTAGATTAGTGCAGGTACAGCAGGTTAGTAGCTAAGGGTTGATGGTTCTGATATACTTGGAAAAATGCTGTTACTTTACCTGCACTGTTAAGATACAGCTACAGACTTTTAAAAAAACTTAGTAGGTTTTAATGTAAGTGACAGAGGGAAATGTTTTAAGTAGTTTAAACTTGAATTACTTCAGACTTTCAGAATTTATTTCTTTCTTACCATATACTGATGGGGGAAAAAAAAGATGGGGATGTTGTTGAATGCCATTCAATTAGGATCTACTAGTCTTGCTACAAAAAGGCTGTATCTCAGTATGTACAAAATGAAGGTCAGGCTAGACAGTGCTTTAGGACAGCAACTTGGTTAATGAGATCTCAAGATACCTTACAAAAACAAAGTAAGTCTCATTTAGCAATGATAAAAATTAAACAGTAAGAAGAGCATATAAAATTAGAAAAAAAACCTCAACAAAGCACAATATGAGGTGCACCTACAAAGGGACATAAAAAGAAATAAGAATTTTTATACTACCATGAGAAGACAAGAAAATAATTGCTGTGGTGTTCAGAAGAAGGTGAGCACTACTGACAGACACCACTGTGAATAGTGAAGTGTGAAATGCCTTTTTTTTTGCTTCTTTTTCTGAAAGGGTTATGTATTAGCACATGAATAATCTCTACTTCAGCCTGGCTTCTTTTATCACTAAAAACCAGTCTGAAGCATATTTAATGTTGTCAAACCAGCTGATAACATGTACCTTTTGGTGTTTACAAAAGGCAAGAAAGGGGATCCCAATCTTTGGGTTTCTTGAAAAGTTATGAAGAACTGCAAGGTTGTAGGGTGCCTGTTTTTAAAAATGACAGACCACTCAATGTAGATTATATTTCTGGTAAAAATCTGGAACAAATAATTCAACTATCTGTAAGCAATTGGAATTAACACTGAAATGCATAAAATCTAATTTGGATTTAACAGTAACAAATCAAGGGGAAGGAGTTTAACCTCTACATTGGTAACCAGGCCTAGAAAAGGAAAGGTTGTGGTCTCTGCCCATTGCAGCTGACACTTGCTTACTTGAAAGATTACTGAATTCTGGCCCATGAGATTATTCTAGTTATATAAAGTACAGTTTTAAGACGTTTTAAGATTACTGCGGGCTTGGTGAAAATAGATGACCTGTACTAAGTATATCCCATTAGTAATTACTCCAGTGGTATACTAGTTCTGGCAGGTGTTTTTGATTTCTTCTGTAAATTGGGTTATGAAAATTGGTAGCATAAAAAATTATTTCTGGTTGCTGGTTTTGGAATTCCTTCCGTTATTTTGGATGTGCTATTATCTGAATTGGGAAGCAAACAAAATATTATCTTCTTTTTAAGCAGCTGCCACCTTCTGATGTTTTCCATGTAACATGGTTTGTTTATTTATTTTGTTGCAGGATTTGGTTATCCGTATCATCTTCATTCTTGGTAATTTAACAGCAAAGAATAACCAGTCCCGGGAGCAATTTTTTAAAGAAAAAGGAAGTATTAACACCCTGACATCATTATTCCAAACCTACTATGAACTTGATTTGAATGCACAGACATGGTACCATGGTAGGAAGGGAAAAGGAAAAAAACACCTAAATCATCCTTCAGAAGAAGAAGATGTTCTGATAAAACTGATAAGAGTGCTGGCCAACCTTTCCATTCACCCTAGAATAGGCACAGCTCTGGCAGCTGCCCATCCTGTTGTAGGATTACTTGTTACAGTACTAGGTAATAAAATGTATGTTGTGTTTGTTATCTTCATTCAGCCTCTAAGGAGAGTTTAGGACTTTCCATTTCAAAAAAACCCCAAAGTCGATTGGCTGATACTCATAAATGTTTTTATTTAGAAGGCCTTTTTGAGGCAGTGGAAGCACTACTGCTTTGTTACTGACTTTTCAGTATCTGGGGAAAGATGTTGTAGAAGTCTTCAATTCAGTGATCAGATTTGCAGATAGGATCATTAGAAATAAGAAAACAAATTTTATTTTAAACACATGTCACTGAGAGTTAATATATAAGGAAAGTTTGTTCTTATCAGGTGCTGTATAGATGCGTTTGGTGGTGGTTCGGTTTTTTTTAAGGTTTGCATTTTTTGTGACTGTTTTGGATTAAGTATTCTTTCTGTTCTCTTCACCCATAACTTTTGGCCTCTTCAAAGAATTTTTTATCACTTTTTTCGTCTTTTCCAGTCTTCCATCCTTCTTATCTCTTTCAGATGTAAGAGAGTGTTTCTCTCCAAATGGAGGATTAGGACTGCAATTCTTTTACCACTTACTGATCCCCTTGCAAATATAATTTCAGACCAAGGCTGGTCTGTTCTCCCCATAACAGAGTTTAGCTGTGACAGGATACATCTTAAACAGCTCAGTATGTTTTACTGTGTAATGAGAACATTAAATATTACATTTAAATAATCAACCTGATTGTACATTGTCTTACCAGTCATGGGGGATGAGACAAGTCAGACTCACAACTCGGTTCTGTCTCATGAGTTGAAACTGTCTTAATGATTGTGTAGGTGCTTTTGACCATCAGAGCTTCTCTCTGCCACACCACCCCTTATTCTTGAGGACTGTATCAGTCAGTTTACTACAAAATGTTCTCTCTCCCTCTGAACTTACCCCTCTTCCATTTCCTTCTCTCTTGGCTTCTGAGGCCAGAAACCTCAGTCAAATAAGCCTTTCAGACTTTTACATGGGTTAACATTCTGTCAGGAAATCTAAAAGAAAAATCTTTCAAATATTGTTGAAGGGTTTTTTTTTCCTAGATACCTGACAGTTCAGTGTAATAGTCCTTGGCATTTCTCCATGTCTGCCACACAGCTGTGTCTGCATGAGGCCTCTCCTCAGTGCCATCTTAAAGCAGCATACAGGATTTGTAAAATATCTTAACTAAGTAGATTTTAAACCATATTGCCTGAGTCACAATGATTTCTGTAAATTAATAATGGGAAAGAGTGGTTTTGTATTGCCATTTTTGGATCAGGTGTTCCTGTTTGCTTCTGCCATGTTACTGAACAGTAGAAGGGTTGACTGTAGTAGTGACCATGTAGACTATTACCTAGTTTGCTTCTGGGATTGAATGCACTGCAAAATTAGACATGTGTTTGTGTATCTATATATGCATATGTTTTGGGGTTTTTTTTACTCTCAGAGTACAAGTCAGTAGATGACTGTGAAGAGTTGGTCATCAGTGCTGCAACAACAATCAACAATTTGTCCTACTACCAAGTGAAGAATTCTGCAGTTCAAGACAGGAAGCTGCACATTGCTGAAAGTAAGGACTTTTAAACTAGTACTTTTTGTATAGCTTTTAGAAAGCAGAAATATTTTGACTCTGCAGAAAGTAAAGGCACTGATAACTTTTTGTTGTATTATATTGCAGGCGTAAAATGCTCATAGGGCTAAAGTCTTTCAATAATGGTTTCCCATTCTTTTGGAAAATAACTCTTGACATTTTTGAAAATAGTTGGATTGTTCCAACCCCTTCTTTTCCTCCACAAAGGAATTCACCATATTGTTTTCTGTTCAGCAGTTTTTGATAGATTTGTTCAAAATCCATATACCTGAGCCAAAATAATCATGTTGCTTTTTACTTCTAATCAGAATATGGCAAAAAGTTTTTTTTCCTCTTTTTACATCAGAATATGGCAAAAAGTTTTTTTTCCTCTTTTTACTTTCTATATGTGCAAAATTTGATTTCTGTCTGTTTCTGGCTTATAAATCCATTGGCAATATTGTATTGTGTGATTCTCTCCCCTCTGACATTTTGGACAACAGTCAGTTACGTGTAGGAACTGCACTGATTTCTGGTTAATGTTGTACAAAAGGTAGAGAATCTGTCTTGCTCATATTTCTGTCTCAATAGACAAGACATTGGGGAGAGACAGAACCTGAAGTTCACATGACAGGTAGAATGAGGAGTAGGAAAACATATCCTGGCTGTCAGCCCAGTGCTGGGACTAGTAGACATGATATTCTCTCTAGGTAACAGCTCTGCTGTTCTGTCACAATTCATTTTATCCCCTATAAGCCAGCTGCCTCTTGTTGCTGGTTGGAAAAATGTAGAAACAAATTACTTCTTTCCTGTCCTGTTTGTTGGCATGTGGAACTAGTCCCATCACCTTCCTGAACTGAGGAAAGAAGAAACCTTTTGATGGAAAACCAGCAGGCTTTCTGCTCCAGCAGACATTTTGAAAATACTTGCTGTTTGATACGAGTGGTGGACAAAATCCCTTCAGATGTCTCTTTAAGACAAGTTCAAGGTGTGCCAGTATTGAAACGTCCCGAGGCAGAAGTAATGGGAACAAAGCCAACCTCTCTTTCTGTATTTTTTTTCTCATTCTTCTGTGATGTTAAGGGTTGACTTATTTGAATCCTCTGTATGATGGACTGATTTCAGTGCTTTGCTTTGTATTCACAGCAAAAATAAAAGTAACTTCTGTAACATCACTCCTCTGCTGTGCACCAAAATCCTCCATGATAGTGGCTCTTCCTAGGAAGTGATGAAGGTCCCATTCCTACTGCTGAAGTACACACTGATCATATGTGAAACTACTAAGCAGGAAAGCAGCAAGGAAGTGAATGCTTCAGATTGGGACAATATTAAGTAGCTGTTCAGAGAAAATGTATTTGCTTGTTATAGCACCACTGAGAGAAAACAGAGCTAATGTCAGAAAATAATTTGAGCTTTAGGAGACATCCCGCCATAAGACCATCTGTTCAGGATCTAAACCAATTCTTTTATATATTACAACTTTTTTTTAATACGTCTTTCTGGATTTTCACATGAGCCCACTCAAAAATGCAAAGCAAAACTGGCTCTCATTATTACAAATGTAATGCTTAGACTGTCTCCGTAACTCCTTGTTTGTTCCTTTGCATTTTTGTCCCATATTGGAGCTCTTTGTCTTATCTTCAAAGCCCTACACAATTTCAATCTTGTTCTACCATCAGCTCACCCCCTTTGCTGCCACCAGACAGACAACTGCTCCCATTTATTACATTTATTGCTGTTGCTGTTTGCATTCTGATATTTGCTGATAAAAACCCAACTATGTATTTGTGATCTACAAGTCATTCTTTTTTATTTAATTTCTCTGCAAACCAATAGTGCTTTTAAAGCTGTTAATGAGTGACAATATGGATGTAGTTGTGGAGGCTGTCAGAGTCTTTGGCAATCTTTCCCAGCATCATGAGATCCGTGACTTCATCATGCAGAAAAAGAGTAAGTTACTTTTGCATTTGTAGAAGTTCTATTTTTAAATGTCCACAGTTTTAAAAAGAAAAGATTGCTAATAAACTGTCTCAGTTAAAGGGTAGAAGCAATCTTCTCTGATGTTTTGCAAATTAGGCAAACATTAGAATCCAATAATAGTCATTAGAACACCATTTTATTTCAGTTTCCTTAAAATGAAAATATTGGAGTAGGAAAAATACGTTGTGGTACTTTCACAAAGGTAGATGCTGCAAAAACTCTTGTTTTTCCTAAAGTTTCAAATTGAAATTTCCCTTTACTCAAATAGCTTTTCAGATCCTGCAGTTTAGTAGTGATATGATATAAAATGAAAATCCAACTAAGTTCTCATTTAGGTTCATAATTTGAGATTTTTGTTTCCCATATTCGACAGCTTGTTAGCACTTTGTAACATGCAGTTAGGATGTTTGCTGTGCCTCAGCAAGGCTCCCATTTGCCTTGGGGTGAAGTAGGATACAAGTCTTTTCAAGTCCTTTTACTTTGGGTATCTAAAGAGCTTTGGGAAAAAGGGCAACTCCTTGCTATCCACAGAATGTGTGTCATCAGCTTAATTAGACTCTAGTTCACTGTAATTTTTTTTTGGTCTGCCTGTTGGTGCTGAAAGTGAGGTGATCATGCCACAATATGCAACCCTCTATTCCAAGAATGGCACATGTTTGGGGGAGAACGGAGGAGTGACCCTTAGTAGCTGGTTGCTGGTGAACAGTGTCAGTCAAAAGAGTAAATTTCCAGCTGGGAGAGATGGTGATGTTGCTGTGCCACGCTCAGGAATTGCTGAGAGGCTTCCTCCCAGTGAGGCCAGCCCAGCTCCCTGGCTGGGGTTGGCTCCACAGCTCCAGAGTCAGTGCCAGCAGGTGCTGTGGGACGCTGCACGTCCGGCACCTGCTCCGTGCCTGGCTCCGTGGGAGCCCCAGGCTGCTGCACTTCAGCTGCACTTGGTGCAGTCTGGGGCAACCCTGCACTCACAGGGGAAAGAACTTCCCCTCTGAATGCCACATGCCAAATCCTTGCCAAATCCAAGTTTCTTCTGACTCTGGGATTGAAATGGGGGCGATACTTTCAGGAAATAAGCTGCAATTCATTTTGGTCAACTTAGCCTCTTCTGATGGGATTTTCACATTTCTTTGGTGTATTTTTATTACTAGAATTTTTGGTTTGTTGTTTTGAAGGAAGCTGATATCCAGCATGATATCCAGCTGATATCCAGCATGTTACTCTGTCATGTGCCTCCTCTGCAAATGTCACAGTAATCCGCTACAATGGTGAATTTTTGGATAGGGTATCCTGCATTTGAGTGCTTTCTAAGTATACATTTTTAGGAAGTATGTTGTAATGCCACTTGTATGGTAAATCCATCTTCCTAGTAATATTGTTTCCTTCTTTACAATCCAGTATACAAGTTCATGATTGCTTTGCTCGATTCCAAGAACCGAGATGTCTGTTTTCCTGCGTGTGGAGTTCTGCTCAATCTCACGGTAGATAAGAGCAAACGAGCTTTTCTGTTGGAAGAAGGTGGAATTGGAAAGTAAGTTCCTGATTGCGCTTGAGAAAAGGCAGTTTTGAGTAGCTTGGCCAAAAGGTTTCAATTGGATTCTGTTTTACTGGGGCTAGTTGCTTGTAATAAAGGTGCCAGCATAGTAGATACTTGGCGTCTAAAGTTCTTTGTGAACAAGCCTTTCATGTGAGCCAAACCCCACAGAATAATCTCCCAAAGACCCTCCTTGATGTACACATTCAGGAGTGCCATAGAAGAAAGCAACTAAGGCATGGCTCTGCTGCAGCTGCTTGTGCTTGGCTTAACTGGATCCTAGGTGGGCTGCTGTTATCAGCACAGTCCATGTGTCTCTGGTGCAACTGTGAAGATGCTTCAGGAGCTGATACCCCACATGGTCCCTTGCAATTTTTGTAACCACTTGGTACTGCAGGGAGAATTACCTGATGCAGCCATGCTTGGCAGAGAACAGCTCCCAAGTCTCCTCTCTCTGGGAGTTCAAACTTAAGGCACTCACTGCAGGGGATATTAGACCTGGAAAAACCACTGTGGATGCAACACTTGTGGCTTTGATGTTCAGATAATAGCGGATCCAGCTTAATTGGAGCAACATGAAAGATCATGTTCCTGTACTTGTAAAGCAGTTGGTGCAGCCCACAGTTATGAAACAGTATGCCTCACTTTGAATTGCTTTCCTGTTCATACATCATATAATTACTTTTTTATGCGCTGTTAACAATGCATGGTCTTCTCGTCCTTCCTTCCCATGTTTTAGTTAACTTAAAATATAAAGCTGCAAAAGGAGAATAAAAATAAGTTGCTGCAAATTGAAATGTGAGAAATTTCTATTATATAGAATATTCTGTAGCCTAGAGAATTTTATCAATTCAGAATTTTCTATAATGTATCTGAAAATTTTTGAGGGAAAGAACAAAAAACAGTAACAGCATGGAATGAATCTAGAGAATTTGGAAGTGGTTGTTAAGGAGATCATCCTGACTGTGTCAAACCAGCTCTATGGATTTTTGGAATTTAGGTTATTGTACCAATACGTATAGTGTCTCTAGGAAAACAGGGAATTAGTCTTACCAGAGAGTTAAACTTAAAAAAAGTTAGGGCGAGTTCTTTTGGCTTTTTATGAGATGCCTCCTGTTGTTCCACAATGACTGCCTTCAGAGATGAGAAGAAAATCAAGCCTCTTTTTGGGTGGTCTTCAATGACTGTTATTTTCAGCCATACCTGAATATAGAAGTTATCCTTTACTAATCACCAGATTATAAATCTCTCTGTGAAGTGGAGAAGTGAGGGAAGGAAGGGGTCATAAGGTTGAAGAAGAGAAAAGCAGTGAAGGATTTTTATTGGAGAGGTCACCAGGGACAGCAGGTAGAAAACAACATTTATTTCTGTAGCCCCAGGACCTGGGAACACTGCAGTTTGGAAATGGAAGCTCTGGGTAGCTACTGTATGTAAGCTGGTGCAGGCGGAAAAGTTGCAACTTCATTTCAGAGGCCTGTTTAGATCCAGACTGCATTTGGTGTGTACAAGGAAGGGAGATGGGGAGAAAGGTCTGGAATCGAATGGTCCTTAATGAAACTGCCATTTCTGAGAGGAGTCCCTTGGGAGTACAGACTGAGGAAATACAAGAATGGGTGAGATCTGCAAAATTGTGAGACTTCATCTCACAGTTGAAGGTAAAAGGTAATTTGTTGATCATGGAAGCAGCAAATTCCTTTAGATTTGGTGGGATTTTTTATGAAATCATCTGATATATAGTAAGATGAATATTCTGAGTGAAGCTTTTTCTGCATTCCCATCACCTTTTCCAGATGAATCATTGGTGCCTGATAAAGTTTGGCTTGGATTGCAATCTGTGCTTTAGTGGTAGCCACAGATTTGGGACAGTCACAGATTGTAACGAAATTAGATGGAATTTTAGTGTTTTTGAAATGGTTACATTTGCAAAGTATATGAGTGAAATTGGTCGGTTGGGTTAGAAAGTTACAGGGGATGGACAGCTGCAGGCAGGCACACAAACACACACATAGACAAAAGGCATGTTCACGTCCTTGGGGAGCTACACTAAATGAAAACGGGGAAGTTCTGAGGAAGAAAGTAGCACCTGAATTTTATTAACGTTGAATTTTCCTGCAAACTTCTGTGGAGCTTGCTCACCTTTCTAGACTGCCAGATTTTGAAGAGCTCAGGAGAAAATTCCATGAAACAAACAACTGATTTTGTTTGGTACTGCCAGGTTGGTTGACTGCTTACAAGACTTTGGGCCGGCAGACTGGCAGCTCTCGTGTTTGATCTGCAAAACCCTGTGGAACTACAGCGAGGACATCACCAGTGCGGCCGCCTGCTTCGGAGGAGACACCGGCACGCTGCTGGTGCTGCTCACATCACTTCTAGGTGAGACTCGTTGTCTTGCTCTCTTTTCCTCAATTAAAGAAATGGAAGGAGCAAAATCAAAGCAGGATTAGTTTGGGTGGGAGGTGTGTCCTGCAGCTTTGAGTGGTTGGTCAGTGTGCACTGCCCAGCAGCACAGTGGTTCCTGTGCAGCACCCACTGGGCCCTGGCGCCCTGGAGATCCTGCCATTCCCGGGGTGCAGTGGGCTGACCTTGCTGCCTGGCCACCCTTCTTTTCTCTCCGTGGTCTCCTTGTGGGCAAGGACAACATCCTGACAACTTCTCATCTGCTCTCTAAAGCCAGGAAGGGTGTGCTCATTGCCTCACAAAGGCTGAAAGGTGAATGTTAGGACCTGATTTGCTTACCCAGTGGGATCTTTTCATCTGGACGTTTAATTTTGCTTCAAATTTTGCAGAGTTTAGTGGCTTTGTAGTAGTCCTGTAGTCAGTATATGTAATTTTTGTCCTTTATGTTTTCAGCACTTTTTTGCTTACGATTTTGTTTTTGGTATGTCACTTGCAATTATCTTTGAAAAAAAATTAAATATAAATTAAATTGAAGGAAACAATATATAGATTATATGGTTTTAATTGGAAATTGATTAAAGATGTATACTTACTGTCAGACCCAGACAGGATATGAAATCCTGGTGTTCTCTTTTGTTGTAGACAATCTGAAAAGTGGGCAGATTTTTATGGATTTTTTTTCCAGTTGCAGCAGAAATTACTAATATTCGCTGCTGTAATAATTCTTTGTATTACATTCCTTGCTATGATGGACTATATCGTAATGTGAGTAGTAATTCCATCTATTTATCCGAAAATAGCAGTGTTTCAAGGTTATTACTGCACTATAACATTCTGCAAGGGACCTGTGAACTTTACAGCCACAGTCATACTTGAATTTTCTGACACACAGCAAGGGATATATATCTTTGTTTTAGAAAATACATGCTTATTTTTCCCTCTGCATTTAACACTGCTTGTTGAAGCAATTGATTTGACTGCAGAGTCCAGGATAGCAATTGTAACTCTCATTAAACAGTATAACTTTCATGAACTGGAAGTTCATGTACAATTGTAGTTGCAGTTACAATTGTGTTTGTAATGCAGCTGCAATGGTAATTAATTAGGAATAGGTTAGAATTAAATTGGAAGGCCAGTCATTCTTCACACTGCAGTCAGAAGAGGAGCTGTAGAAAAAGCCCATCTTACTCATTGGATCTGGTTCCTCTGTGTGCAGAGAGCCAACAAATCTTAGCAATAGCAGCTGGTTAATATTGTCCTACATCTTCCTCCTCCCATTGTGTCCAGTAACAGCCTTGAACTGTCATTGCTCTGATTCTATCATTCAGGAAGCAGGAGGCAACTGCTGACAGCCTGTGAACTGTACTCGAGCGTCAGCACACCCTCAGGAAGCGGAAAAAGTGGAGCATGGCACAGCAGACACCTCACTTCACCTGCTGTGCTTGCCCTCCTCCCTTTATTTTTCCCTTCCCTGTCTGGCACAAGATGACAAAAGATACAAGGAAGCCAAAAGGGAATGGAAATGGCCTGAAAAGATGTGTCCAAGAGAAAGGCTGGACAAAGGGCACTATTTGTTTTTCTTTTTCCATGCCTGATCCCAGCAGCCTGGGATGCAGTGGCCCTGCTTTCCAATGGCACTTATCATTCACTTTCTTTCAGGTGCTCTTGAGTTTCATGTCACTCTGCTGACTCAGAGCTTCTGGAGGCTGCTTTTCCCCAGGCCCCTGGCAGCAGCTTTGCCTTGGCCCTGGCCCTCAGGAGCAGCAGTGGAGATGAGTTTCTGTCTTGGGAACATTCTCTGTTTGGTCTTTCAGTGAAATCTCTTTTTTTCCTCTTTCTCCGGACTTTTGCTTGTGCTGACTTTTACCTCCACTATAATTCAACGAGGTTATTTTGGAGCCTCAGTCTGTATGAACACTTACATGACACAACAGGAGCTTCCAAGGCTCCCAGCCCCCTCCTGCTGGTGTTTCAAGGATGGGCAGCCCTTGCAGACTGCAGGAGTCTGCACTCCAGTCTCCAGTTTCCCCCACAGTATTCAGTCCCAGTGTGTTTGTCTTGTTCCTGGGCTTGCAGCCAGCACATATGCTCTTTGGCCAGGACCCAATATTGCTAGTTTTTGAGGAGAGTCGTGGGAAAATTAAATTATCTGAGGATGCACAGCTTGCATGCGGAACACTGATCCTCGCTGATCCACAGCGTTACTCACGTTCTGCTTTGGGAAATTTACTGTTTCAGTTCAACACTTCAGCTTTGAACTGCTTCTGACCCTTGTTCTTGTAGGCTGGAATTCTCAACCTCAGTGATTCCATAAATATTCAGTTGACTTCTGGGGAGCACAGCTGTCTAATAAAAGGGAGAAATGTCTCTCGCTCTGTGTTAGAACAGAGTTAATTTGGGTAGAAAAAAATAGGAGTAGGCAAAGCAATCCTCCTTGAAAACAAACCCCATAATCCTTTATCTTCCACTTTAGGGTCTCTGGCTTCTCTGCTGCTGAGATTGATTTTAGGTATGTTGCGTGTACCATTGATAGGACAAGAGCTAATGGGCACAGGTTGCAATAAGACAGAATTCCAATTAAACATTAGGAAAAGAGATTTCCGTCATGGCAGGCGTTAAGCACTGGAACAGGCTGCTCTCCTAGAAGGTGTTCAGTACTCAACAGTATGTGGACCAGAGCAAACTGTTACATGGTGACTCTGCTCCAGAGGTTTTTTCCAGTGTAAGTTATCCTATGACATCATCAAATATAGATCTGATGTCAGAGGCTAGATTTTATCTCTGATTACAGGTTTTCTTCCTGCAGATACGACATTTTTCTTGAAAGAGTGGGTGTTCTTTTCCTCTTAACTTTATTGCAGAAAGACTCTAAATGACATCACCTTAAGCAGAACTCCATTTGGAAACTTTCTCACAATCAGCCTCTCTTTAATTTTGATAGTTACAGTGTAGTGGCACAGGAGCCAAGTACTGTGTGCAGTTGTAGGTAACTTTGTATGAGCTGGAGCCCATCTCCACACACAGGAATGTAATTTCCTCTTTCATGCCTGTCTCAGCTCAGGCCATCTGCTCTGCACAGGCACCTTGGCATGCTTTTGGGTGGGCATAAGTGCTGTTGGAACATCTCTTTTGTGCACAAAGTTTGACTCAAAATATGGGTAACTGAAGTTTCTCTTCAGCCCCAAGTTGCCTTTACCTGCTGGGACTGTGCAATAAGCTCCCTTACAGAGTCACTTGTTTAACACGCTGTGATTCTGGTGCTTTTTCATAGCCGAGGCCAAGGGTTAAGTATTGCCCATATGGAGCAGGATTCCACCTTCATTTTAGGTCTGTTTGTGGCCTAAAGGCTGTCAAATATTCTTCTGGTTAACTGTGTGAAAACATTTGTTCAGCATTATCAGTTGTGTTTGTGGATTCCTGATTCAGGAGAATGCTTCTGTTTGCAGACTGACTTCTATTTTCTCTAAGAGTTTGTCTCTTTGCCACATCCACTGCCAAGCAAAATGGAGGGGGAATAATGAGTGATGACTTCCTTTCATTCCTAACATTGCTTGTCTTTAATACAGACTGTCCTGTTGTTTTATTTTTGAAATTTGCAAGGAAGGGAGGGCATTAGTAATACAATAACTGGTATGGTTCAAGTTCCTTCAGTATGAGAGTAGATAGTTTGAAAGATTCTCCAGATTAGCAGAGCAATTTGTGACAGGAAAAACATAGTAGGAGTTAGATGAATGGATTGCTTACCTTAGCAGAATTCCTGTGGGTCATGTTAAACCCTGGGGGCTTTCCAAACTGACAGTCACAGTAAATGCACAATCTGAGAGGCAGTTTTTGTCTTGGAGACACCTCTGAGGTGTGAGAATAAAGGAACCTGCCAGTACTGTGTTCACTGTTTTACTGACCTTACCATCCTTTATTTTCAATTAAATCTAAGACCGTCAGACAGTGATGCTTAATTTATCTCAAGTGCAGTTGTTTTTAGGCCATCATCATACACAGCTGGTAAGCTGTATGTGTCACAAAATATGTAGGTGAGTATATTTTTATTTGGAACTGATGATGGTATTTTCCTTGATTACAGATGAAGAGGTAGAGTTGGAGTGCAGCCTTGACAGAGATATAAAGGACTGTGAAAGACTATATCGGGAAAGAGAGTTCAAACCCGTGGCAGAAAAACTTCTTGACAGAATTCAAAGCCATCACTCTCCAGCTGAGCCTGTCACTCCATTTTAATGAATTGAGGGTTTTTTGTGGTGTACATTGTGGTGCTTTATATTTCTAATATGCCTGCACATTGCCATTGGTAAGCTTGTTGGAGAGCATGACTATTTAAAAAAAAATTCAGAAAAGTCTGACTTTTATGTACTGATTGCTATCTTTTGAAGAGCTTGTATGAAATTTTTATAATTACTTTTTACAATATACTTGAGCTGATGAAGCAGCTGTTCAGTGTGACTTGTCTAGTACTTGGATTGTTTCTTGACTGGAAAAATGAAACAAAGGTATTTGTTGAACTTCTAATTTTTAACAGGTAAGTTATGAGTGAGTACTTGGACCTCTGTGGTACCAAAAATGCTGTGCAGCCCAAAACAGTATTACATGACAGGAACCACATCTCACCTACAGACTTTGACACACTTTTACCTTAAGGAACTTCTGTGACAGAGTAACCCACGTGCTGCTGGGCCATTGTCCTGTGTTCCTTCATGAGCCTCACTTTCCAGATTTTAAAGCTGTCTGTGGTCAGGGAAAAGTCAGCCCTCTTGGGCAATCCCCCTTCCTTCTTCTGACACTGTGGGATAGGGTCTGGAGTATCCCGGGTGTCCCAGCTAACCCTGCTGCTGCCTTGATGCTTGTGGGATTGAAGTGCAGCTGTGCTGGTCTTTCCTGAATTGGGACTTCACATCTTAAGGCAGAACACGCATATCCCTGACGTCAGAGAAGATTTTACCTTCCTTCAGTTGGTCCCACACTCCCAGGAGCTGCCTGTGTGCCTCTACTTCTCAGACTTCTTGGCCAGCTGTGTCCCCTGAACCTGTGTCTCCATCCATGGGGCCAAAACAGGCCTCTTTTGCCCTGTTCCTCCTGGCTGCTGCTGCCCTGTTTATCGCTCAGGTTTCATCCTTCCAGCATGTGAAAGTCCTGCTTGTAGCCCATGGATTAGCTCAGCAGGCGCTTTGCTGGCCTTGAGCATTAACAGCCCAGTTGGCCGCAGCGAGCTTTACAGACCTGACCTATTTCTCTCTTTCCTGACCTCCAATCACTAAAAATAAACTGCTGTGCAGGGGCTGCTGGGCTCCTGCTCCCGTGGGTCAGCAGCATTGCGCTGTTCTCTGCACAGGCAGAGGCAGCTCCAGCCTGGCAATCCCAGGAGAGGCTGCAGGAATTTGTTGGGAGGCAGCGATTCAGAGCTCTCAGTGGCACCATTCTCTGTGCCTTTGGTAGTGCCCAGACCTCTGCTGCCAGGTGAGGAGTGGCACCGAGGAGGCCCAGGAGTAGAGCCAGAGTAGAAGGGCAGCAAGCAAGACTTTTTTCCTAGTTTAGATCCCTGCTTTTACGTGCCGGGGAGGGGAGATTTCATAGTTCAGATTTGGGGAGTGGTGAGGAGGAAACTTCAGTGAAAGTGATAAAATTTGCTCCATTCTTCATGTCTCGGCAGTTCAGGTGTTACTCGTGCCCAGGAAGGCTCAGCCCTGCAGTGAGTGGCTCTGTGAGCTCGTGTGGTGGCAGCCTCTGTCACTGCAATCCACAGGAGAGAAGTGCTCAGCAGTTCAGTGTGGTTTGGCTCCAGCAAGAGCTCTGCTCAGCTTAAAAATATCTCAATTATCATCCCTTCTCTTGCCATTTTAATTTTAGCTGAAGCTGAAGGGAAGATAAATGGCTTCAATGTCCCATTTGTTTCTGGAAGAAAAGAATGGATTTGCTTTGGGAGAGTATTAAAGAAAGGATGATGGGTAAGTAGTCCCTGTAGGGAGGGAGCTGGAGGTATTTGTTCCCTGTGTTTGTGTCCCAGCAAGGCAGGCACACACCCGGCTGTGCAGGGCAGGGTGGGAGCGATAGAAAAGGCCCCGTGGTCAGCTGGACTAATCAGAACGGACAGGGACTGAGTCAGAAGGCAACTGAAACTGATGGATGGCTCAACTCGAGGTGGTGCATGGGCAATTAAGATTTGTTCAAATACAACACTAATTATGTCAGTTATTATTGATCAAACTGTAACCAAGGGCCTGAGGCACTGTGTCCTGCAGCACAGGGCAGAGCTGGGGATCCTGGGGCAGGCCCTGGCCCTTGTGCAGGAAGAGGTGCGCTCAGATGAGCTTGATTGAGAAGAGAGCATGGTACAGGACTTTGGAGCACCCCTCCAGTTGAGCTACACCAGCCTCTGTCTTTCTCTGGAGAAAAACTTGTGGGTAGTAAGAAGCAGCCCCAGAATGCTGGGTTTCAGGTGTGTTCTTAGAGTGTCGTTTACCATTTGAGGATCCCAGCCACAGCCCTCAGTGCAGCAGCTCTCTCATGTCCAGGAGCCCGTTCCTGTTCTCCTTGGGGAGAGCTGCCAGCACTGCAGCTGAGCTACATCAGCGGCTGCTGCACTTCACAGCCACGGGCTGGGCTGTGCCGGAGCTGCCCAGGAGTACTGGACAGGTAGTCAGGATTGCCTGCAGCTTGTGGCTTGTGCTCTGATGATGCCACTCACACACAGATATGCTGCAGTGTTTACTGCTTGAAAAGTGAGAGGGGATGTGGATGTGGCCAGAGAGCATAGGATGGAAACAGCCAGTTTAGGTTTTTTGGAAAAATTCATTTCTACCTTTGACCTCAGAAAGCAGCAAGAGACTCAAGCACTGCAGAAACTCCGTTCACAGACTGGAAAGGCACAGCTCAGCTGTACAATGCCCTTAAGACAGGAAAGTTTTGCTCTGTTTTTGGAACATTAAAAATCCTGTATTTTCAGTTAAGAGGAAGCACCAGATGCTTCCTGTTAGTCACAATTTTTGACAGTTTATTAATCTTTCCCCCCTAGATCTTTTTAGATATTTTAGCTTCTTGGACTGTAAACTTAAAACTGTTCTCAGAAGGTTCTGTAGAAAGAGAAACCAGTCTGAGCTGAGACCCAGACCAGGGGACAGAAATTAAACTGATTCTGCTTGTGGACTTCAAAAAGTCCATTTCACAGAATTACAGAAAATCATAGAATCAGCTGAGTTGGAAAGGACCATCAGCATCATCGAGTCCAACTCCTGGCCCCTATACCAGACACCCCAGGAATCACACCTTGTGCCTGAGAGCTTTGTCCAAATGGGTGAAAACAGCAGCAGTACAGAAGAGGTGTTCCCACAACAGTATTACTGGAGCTCCAGATCTGTGTTTTTAAATTTTTTCTCGCATCATTTTAGACTCGGTTAAAAAATTCACGGGTGGTGATTTTAAGTATGTTTGCTCAGTTTCAAACATTTTTAAATTATCTTAGAACCAGTAAGAACAGAAGCTTCAAGTTAAAACCACACAGAAACACCAAGAGAAAAAGTTGTTACCTTTATTTCAAAAATACCAGTAATACTGACAAATTTAAAAAGCAATTCACACTCATACAAAAGTATTCATGTGTTCTCCAAAACCACTGTATATTAAACGTCAGCATTTTAATCATGTTTTGATTTACTAAAAATAGATGGTTTTTAGCCTAGTTATTTAAGCAACTGCAAAAATCATTAAGACCAGCATTGGGTATGTAATACAGTAGGACTGTTTGGCAGTCTAGAACAACATTCCCACACCTTGTCCTAGCTCCTTTTTGGTTCATCCGTGAAAAGGAGGACAAGAAGCTACTTGACACTTTGTGTAGGTAGATCTCTAAGAAGCTCTGAGGACTCCAGTCCCCTTCTTTCCATAGGAAGACCATTGCACTTTGGAGCTCACGAAATGCTGAACAAAAATCCTGTTTTTAAGGCTAAACTAGTTGAGAAAATTGACTGCTACCTTTCAAATTATCAGTGTGGACAGAAGAGGTTTAGTTCTGATTAAACAGGTAATCTAAATAACAAGGCTTTTTTGAAACCACACACAGTAAAGGCTCAGACAATAGCAGTGCTCACTTTCACTTCTAGCTCAACTGGAACAGCCTGGGTCTGTTCACTCCACCTGCACAAATAGCAGCATTAAGATTTTCTAGAATTATTCTCATAGGGAAAGCAAATGTCATCAAGTCCCAGTTCTTTTTTGCGCTCCAACTCCCACAGTATTTGCCTTAACACAAGATCTATGTATCTATCGTTTGCTGTATTGCCACAAGTTCAGAGAATGTCCTGGGCTGTCTAAAGCCAAAATACCATGAGCAGGCAGCACTTCCGCACAACCCTGTCTGTCAACTGCCAAGCGTTTGCTGCCCAGTGGCAGCAGTGATATTCCAAACATGGAAATAGCTGAAACTAAAGGAGTTATGGCACAATGGGCATCTTAACTTATAGCTACTGTTGGTCCTGAGGCTTCATATCTTCCTCTGCCATACTGCAGCTGCAGAACATTCCAACGTCGACAGGCAGCCAGAGACATCAGGTCATATAGCGAGTAATAGCTCTCAGAGCATAAAGTAGTTCGGCTTGCATCCGAGCTTCTACCAGAAGCAAATTTACATGGACCTTCAGGAGAGAGAAGAAGTTTCACTGTAGCACTGTGCTCAGCACCACAGGCTGCAGCCAAAGGAAGCCGTGGGGCTGTGGGTGTCGTGCAGCAGCAGGGGAGCACTGCCCGTGTCACCACTCAGCCCCCCCAGATCTCACTGTGCAGCTCACTGAGGGGGCAGAGGAACCAACGCCACACCCGGCACTGCGGCACAGCGTGGCACTGGTGCACAGGCACACTTAGGCAGGGCCAGGTCCATAGGAAATCATCCTTTGGCAGACCAGCTGGTTTAGCTGGATAAAACAGAGAAGTTTTCAAGCACACAAGCCCTTCTTCAGCAGCACAATATGCACAGCTTGTTCAATTTTAGTTTAATGAGGCTAGTGATTAAAGGACAGTGGGCAGCTGTGGAGCAGAGGGGGGTGTTAGGAAAGGCAGAGGTGGCAAGGCTATTTACCCCTGGGACTGAGAGAGAAACACACAGGCAGCTGCCACCTGAATAACAGAGTGGTTGGCCAAGGTGAAGCACCAGAAAAAACTCTCAAGTGCCATAAACCTGCTATCTCTGCTGAAACACAGGTATTCAGTAGGTACTAGAGGTAAGAATTTTAGTTCCCCAGCTCTTCTTCTCAATGCCTTTATTGTATTTGTTTGAGGATGAGATCAGAAACTGGGGGGGGGAGGGAATGAAAGTACTCTCACTGACAGCAGGTTGCTGTGAGTTTGCTCTGGCATGTAAGGGCTGTGTGGTTTCATGTGCATGATCTCCATGAGGATGTACAGTTATTACATTCAGTGACACATGTGAATGAGCTGTGGATTTTGATGGCTATGGAGCTGCAAACTTTTGGGCTTTAAAGAAAGTTGTGTGTGCTTGAAAAGCTCATCTATTACAGTCAGTCCAACCAAAACATAGGCAGTGTTTTACTTGAACGATCTTAAATCATTGTAGTTCTAGGACCCTGGTTTAAGGGGTTTAATCAACAACTAGAGCCTCTAATGATATGAACACTAATGATTTCTGCATGTTTATGTCTGGGCATTAAGTGAGGCCAAGAAATACCTTTCTAAAGAAAAACTGAAGGATATAAACTTAATGGATTTGATATCTGAGAGTTAACAGCTGGCCATGTGACTGGGAGGTACAATTCAGACTGTAAGCCAGCAGCAAAATTTTAGGCTTTCACAAAGAAACTGCTTTGGGGCTATCCATGCCCGAAGAACCAGGGGACTGTAAAGACCCTGAGCCAGCTGGAGAGCTGTTCCAGGTCTGCTGCTAAAGGATGATATGGCATCACTTCCCTGCCTCTCTGGGATCCAGGCAGTACTGACTGCAGTTGAGGTGAAGCTGTACCACTGTCATGTCTAACCCCCCAAACTGCTCAAAGCTTGCCCAGACCATGTCAGCTGTTAGCCAGCAAACACGTAGGAGGAAGGGGAAAATCATTTCAGCCTGGGAGCACAGTGTTTCCTAATAATTTGACTGGGTGTGAGCAGAACCCCAGCAGCATTGGGTAAAGCTTAAGCTGGGTGGCTGTCCCTCAGCACACATGACAACTGTACCTTCTCAGAGTGTTCAAACTGCCTCCAGAAGCTATCATACATTCTTTTTGTGGTCTTCTCAGGAGTGCAAACCACAGTCTTGATATAAACTTTAAAGCTGCGGTCCAACAACTGATTAATTTCACCATAGTCATAATCATCGTATCTGTGTGGAATTGAAAGAAAAACACTTTCATTTTCAAGCAGCAGTTATTTCACTTGCATTGTTTCTAAGTTCCTATGGCAAAATAAATTATTGGGTAATTGTAGCACTAGTGGCCCTCCCCCATAAACTAAAATATGTTTAAAAAACATGTGCATGTTTGCCTAAAAAACAGTTCTGGTTCAACCCTACAAAGAAAAGCCAATGTGTTTAGAATGGATGCAGTGAAACTGACCTTATTCCAAACATACAATGGATATAGTTCCAAATAGCTCTTCTCAGCATTGAGGTATCCACATCTTTGTGCATGGCCATTGTGTTGTAAGTCAGATTATAAGCAATATGGAACTTCTCATCAAGTAGTTGTCCCACATCTGGATAAAGACGATTAACCAAGGAATAGCCATGGTCTTCCCAGGAATAATCCTTAGAATAAGTAAAAATGCAGAATGGAGCATTTCAGAAATGAACTTGTGACGACCCAGAGCTTTAACGCAGTAATAGCTCCCAGGGCATATAATCCACTGGGGGGTGGGGGTTGTTCATTTGCTGGCTTTAAGCCTCACTCAAGGGGCAGTGAGAGCACAGCCATTTCCATGTTTGGTATGTGGCACAATAAACAGGTGGTTCCCTAAACTCCTGATGGCAGCCCCCAGCCTTTTACCTGAACACGAAAGGTGGGCACATGCATTCCATGTCTGGAGAAGTCTTTGTAACCATAGCTGGTATCCTCAAAGTGACGAGACACATCTCTTGTTGCTGCAGATTCTTCATCTTCTGTTAATGTCAAACAGAATTTCACACAATTTTGGTAAGAACAAATTGGAGGTGTACAAGCAGAACTCCTGCACAAGAATGGGTCTCTATGCTTTTTAATGAAACACATTTTCACTAGACTACCTGTATTCAGATTCTCTAGTACAGCTCTGTGGCTGCAGCTATTGTGTTCAGAGGCAACTCCATGAAAAATACTCAGGTTCTTACAGACAAACATCTTTTTCTCCCTTCTGTTATGCTGCAGTCTTCACTCTATCCCCTGAATCTAGGGGACATTTTCCCCCTAACTCAAGAGATCTGTAGAAATGTCAGGGGAAAAACCTCATTTGAAATAGAGAGCTTAATAAAGAGACATCTGAGACTTCCATGCCAAGTTTGTTTTAGAGGAAATTGTATTGAAGAGCTTGGGACAACCCTAAACTTGTAATAGATTAAGTATTATCTCTCAGTCATCTGAAAGTGATGTTTCATACACCTAAATAGCAAAGCATGTCAAGTGTCTTGTTTTTACAGCATCTTGCAAGATGCTTAAATCTCTTGTGAAATTTCTAAAACTCTGAAGAGAGAGACACCATTTCTTCTGGAGATTTCTATTAAACACAACATTGGTCACAGAGTGCTATGGTGTGTTTGTGAGCAGCCACAAATCTTGGCACTACTTTGCTTTTAAGTGTTCCTGGAAGAAAACAACACATCCCTAATCTTGATTAATTCAAAGAAATGGTAATGTTTATGAGACAGCTAATAGCATTTCTTTCCCCTTTTGCAGTAGTATTTCTTCAAATAATTTGGGAAAGTCTTAATAAATACATATACAGACTACATCTGCACTACCTGAAGAACACACGAACATGCTTTCTCTCTTTTCTCTTTCAAAACGTGTGGCCATCTCTTCTTGGCTGGCTTCCTCTTCATCTCTGCACTCCTGCAGCTGCTTCATTTTCTCCATAAGAGCTTCAACTTCACAGACAGACTCTGTAGACTAAAAAGAAGAGAAAGACATTTCATTTTCATGCAACAGAACTGACAATGATGGCAGAAATTGCCAAACCAGAAAGTTTAAATACAGTTTTAAGTCCTTTACATCTTTAAATACAGATTTTTCGAGGAACATAATTTTTGAAAGAAACCTGTACTGACCCAATGATTTGCATTTAGTCATCATCTTTTCTCAATTAGATCCCTGGTATTTTTAGCATGATTTAAAAATCACAACATTTTGGAACAAGTTGTTCTCACACTAAAATTAGTTTCTCTTAGTCTAAATGTTCAGCAACTGAAAAACAAGGAGCTGTAACAGAAATTTTGATAGAGGAAGTAACCACAATTTACCACCCAACTGTATTCCACTCCTCTGCTCACAGAGAAGAAACATTGAAGAAAAAAGGAAGAGTGAGTGTAAATGCAGATTTAATGAAGGCCTCAAAAGAAAGCCTGTGCAAGAGAAAAGTCTTTCACAAGAGTTGTTTTAACACCACGAGACACTATTAATTCAGTAATTGGTCTTGTAAAACTTCATCAGCACGAAGGAAAGTAAAATTATCTTTAATTTATACAGTTCTGCCCCTTTCCTCCCTGCCTTTTGCAGTTTGCTCCTTCAGCGAGTCAGCAAGCTCCATCAAACAAATTTAAATGCCACCCACACCACTGCAGTAAAATTTAAAAGGCAAGGATCCTGCAGTGGGAACACCCTCATGGCTGTTCTTAAACCAACACTTAGTTCACATCATGCTTTTCACCAAGGGAAAACAAGTCCAGATCAGCATAACTGCTGCAGGCAGGAGAGAGTGTTTTAAAGACAGTCACAAAGTTGTGAATGATCTGTTAAGAATCATCTGCTGTGGGATGCATCACAAACATCTCAAGGCAAAAAAGTCAGAGCCTGGAATCAAAGGAACTTTCCACTACACCTGTGAAACAAGCATTCCTGGCCACTGCTGCTCAGGACAGTATCATGAACTAGCTGAGGCTGGGACTCATCTCAGTTCACCTTTACGAATGACAGTCAGAAAAAACAGATTGTGTGTGTTTCTCCCTTTGGTAGCTTTCCCCAGCTTACCAGTATCATTTCAGCTCCTTCTAAATGCATTTTTTCAATACCCACATCTGGATTAGGCTCATCAATCCCACTCTCAATGAATGAAAAGAAACAGGCACCCTCCACGTACTAAGTTTACTAAATGACTACTTCGGAACGAGACCGACTGTTCAGAGAGACACTTACTGGAATACTTCCAGCTGGGCTGGCATGGATTTCATCCACCCCGTGGTAACCATTTGTAATATCACATATGCAATAGTTACTGACGGACGGGGGCCTGAAGGTGTGACCTCCTTCACAGTCGATCTCTGGGCTGATCCCACAGCCAAATGTGAAGGAAGCAAGGGAGTGGTAGTGTGTAAGGAGAACGACTGCATGGATCAGCTCTGCCAGGGACCAGCTGTTCTCTTCAGTCTTCAAAAGTTGCTTTAAAAATAATGCAAGACAAAAACATGAAAGTAATTCATTTGACCCACCTTAATGCAGTTTATCAACACATTTCTTTGCCAGGTAAAATTATTTTTCCAACATCCAAATGTGCTTCCTAACTTTCTGCTTCCGTTAGTGTGCTCAGTGACCTGTTACCAGGTGACCTGCCAGACACAGACTTGTGTGGTTAAGCCACAAAGGAGGCAACTTCTCTCCCCTCTCTGTCCCTAAGCAATTGAGTAAGTTGGGTTTTCTCTTTTGCATCATGTGGTTTCTTATCGAGGCCAGACTGACTTGCATTGAAATTTCACACCTCTGATGAAGATGCAACCACAGCTGTTGCATGTTTGTTCAAATGGTCTTTACAGCATCAGAAAACCCAAGCAACTCCTTGTAGATCAGCTGTGTAAAGCCTGGCACCAGGCTCCCTCCATCTTGTCCCTGTAGGTGGAATGCTCTAGATTTGACAAGAAGCTTCAAACACCAACTTCCCCTTCAGGCAGGAAAGTGTGGGAGGTTTGGGGCCTTCTGGCAGAGAATGTGCCCTCCCCCACAGTGCAGCGTCCTGCCTCCCAGCTGGACCTGCCACCACCTCTCACCAGGCCAGGCAGCACTGAGGAAGTCCCAGCACCCACGTGGTCCTTGGTACGAGCGCAGAAGAGAGCAGAAGGGGTGGTTTGTTGGTACCAGACTGCTCCCTCCATCCCAGCCTGAAAACTCAGCATTTGAACTGGCAGCACCAGACAAAAATGTGGGTGGTGTTCTGTCTGACCTCTGGCAGCATCTCAGAAACACCCAGGGGTTCTGGATACTGAAAGCACACATTTGAGGAGGGAGGTGCACAACTGAACACATCATCATCGAACCAATAGAATTCCAACATGACACGGAAATTTTAGTGTGTTGTAAATTAAATTTGTTACTCATTTAAGAGCAGTTATGATCCTGTTAGTTTTATAAGGGTACAAGTGATACGGTATCATGCAGTGATGTAGCACTAAAATCAAAGTCATTACCACAGAACATCTTTCACCCTGCCTGGCTCTGAACCCCAAGACGCTGTGCTTGCTTTAGTAAAAAAGGGGATATTCACATTACTGCATGAAAGACCTACCTCGATATGTTCCTTGGTGATAAGCCAGGGTCGGTGAGCCAACATTTTGTTCAGTTCTCCTAAATTTTGCAGTTTCTGAGGTGCATTTTCCAGGCCATTCAACCATTTAGGGTCTCCACCGACGTGAAGGAAGTCATTCACATGGAGGTTAACAAGGTAAGAGCACTGATGTCGTGCTGCAGCCTAGAAAGGAAAACAATGTAATACAGAAAACAATTACAGAAAGTTACTTTGTGACAAATACCATAAGTCATTTCCTCAAAACATCCAAGAATAAGACTTGCACTGATCAAAGACTCAAGTAAAAAAAGATTTCTGAGATTAACACATCAGCTTGTTCTGATTATTGTTCTCACAACATAAATATCCCTTGTTCATACACACCATTATTATGCTGGCTACAGGTGCAATGTGCCTATACGCAGGGAGAAGTATAGGCATGAATTTATTACATGTCCTGAAGCAAGTAATCCATACTGCATCATACTCCCCAGGGAGGAAGAAGCTGTCTCTAATTGCATCTTTACCAGCAACAATCAATAGCAGGTTTTAGATTGCATATGGCAAGAGAGACTATGGGCAGCTTCTCAGCAAAGGAAGGCCCAGTATCACTTACTCAAACACTAATACTTTCTGCATCAAATTAAGACACAGCCCAAAGCTTTTAATTCAACTTCAGCAAGCAAAGATCACTGAACTGGCAGATTAAAAATTAGAAATCAACCACTTTTGGCAGAAAACTGGCCTAGAATTTACGTATTCAGAAATGCATGATGGGACCGACTATTGAGTGGGGAGATGTATATGACAGGACACACACACAGAAATAAACTTTCTTCAGAAACAGATTCTGAGATGCTAAGGAAGCCAATAACAAACAACTGTCTCATTTCTATAGCAGGTTTTTGCCCTTTTTCTCACAGTCCTCCTGAATCTATGTTCATAAAGTGCTAATCTTCTGAAACCATCTATAAAGCAGACACCAACAAACATACTCTGCTTTTCCCTTAGCTGCTGGTGAAATGCCTTTCCACCTAGAAACTGCAAAGCACAGCAGTAGCTGCTCTCAGACAGGACCGGAGGCGCTGCCAGCTTGGCTGTTTCTGCCTGGTACGTACCATTATCCCGATGTAGTGCCGGTAATGGAGCGGGAGCGGACCATCCATTTGCAGGAGATAGTGCTGAGTTTTTAGAAAGCTTTCGAGATATTGCGGGTGGAAAACCATCACCAAGGTGACGTTGTCCAGTCGGCCCAGCGTGGCAAAAGACTCTGCAAACAGTGTGTGCATTGTGGCGTCCTCCTTTCCCACCTGAATCGTCTGATTGAAGAGAAAGAGCAATGAGCAATATTGTCCAAGTACCACCAGTAAAATAGCAAATAAATATATTACCACAGCACCCAGAGGTCCCAAGTGAAAGGAATTATAGTATAAATCTATTAATGGCATTAAATCAGTGCACATGAGGCACATTAAATCCCTGTAATACCTCTCATTTAGGAGATCACAAGTGGTTATGTCAGCAAAAGGAGATTTTTGGCTTTCTCTTTAATACAACACTGACTTCTCATTTTTAACTGCCTCACCTTCACTTTCTTGAATACCCCAGGTTGACCTTAGTTTATTATAATTAAAAGCTAATTGAATCATCACTTTTACTAAGGCAAAAAGAGGGAAAGAAGTAAAAAGCTAACTAAGATGACAAGAGAGGCAAAACCCAAAAATTTAAAAAGACTCTAAAATCCCTAGAAAACCACAGGCATATAACTAACTTTTTCTCTGCTCTAAATTCTCTTACCAGATGATCAGGAGAGAAATGCTCATCCACAGCACTCTGAAGCTTCTCAGATTCTGGGGAGTGCTAGAGGCAGTTCAAGAAAAAGCAATCCCAGAGCAAAGGGGCAGGTACCTTGTGGACCAGTAGGAAATTACATCCGGATGTTCACAAGGAAACAGTATTGGGTTTCTCTCATGCTAGATAGCAGCATGGGAGGGGTCATAACTATTCCAAAGCTCCCCAAGGCTCTCACTGTTCTGTACCCTAGAACTGTGTCCAAAGTCTCAGGACTGAATGTAATCACTACTGAAAATGTTTTGCAGTTCAGCAGCTGTCCTGAAACCAAATGTGGGCTACTACTAAAATGATGTTCCTTAAAAGCATAAAGTTCACTATGTACTTGAAAACACTACCACACCTCCTTCTCAGGGATGAATCTGCTTGGTCCGTGTCCCAGTGGTCTAGGAATTCTTATTCCAAGTTCCTAGAAAAGAAAATTACACCACCTCAGCATTTAGTTATAAACAGCTTTTTAGCTGTGGTTGCAAGAAAGAAAAGAGTTCTCCATTCAGAGCTGGACTTATTTGGGTACTTGTGGTACTCTTACACGGGCACTTTTACTAGTACTGTTTGTACAAATGCAAATCATTTTTATACAAGTGCTTTATAATTAGCTGTGCTTGTTTACAGCACACTGCCCCACTCCAGCAACAAAAAGTTCAACAACAAAAGCTCTGTCAACCAAAGAAAACACACACAAATTTATATGCATGCACACACACACACACAAACACACTACAGCCTGGTTCACAGAAAATTCTGCATAAAGCATATTTTGGCAGGGTGTCCAGGACAAGGAGTTCTGAACATGCCGGCTGCAGTGTGGTTATGCCACTGATACAAAACGAGGCTGCTGTGTGTGTGTGTGTACATCCGCAGTTCGCCAGCACACAACACCCTGTGCATCTGTCAGGAAATGAAACAGCTGTAACCCTAATCAGATTTCTTCTTCCCAACCTCAAAGATCACTTAAACTGCTGAAAGTACCTGATCTACATTTGCATCTGCTTTCTTTTCAAGATAGGATAAAAAGCTATTCACATTTGCAGGGAAGGAGGGAGGGAGGAGAATTTGCTCCATCAGAACAGCAGTAGCCATGTCCTTGCACCCACTTGTGTGGATGTGTTGCCTTGCAGTTAAGGTGGAGGCTGGATACCCCTGGCAGTTCACTACTTGCCCTCTCCTTCAGCTGGATGAAGCTTTCTGACAGGCCTGTGGCACCCTGGGCCCTTCCTGCAGCCAAGGAACAAATACATAGAAGACTTGGGTGCATTTGTGTCCTGCCTGTTAACACTGCTCCCTTTGGAAGGCAGAGAGCCATGTGTTCCAGGGCACTCTCTCCATCTGGCACAGAGCAGCCCCCTGAGAAGGCACAGCAGGTTCCAGGGGCGGGTACCAAAGCAGGACATGGCCTCACCTCACGCTTTTCACGCATGCCCCTCATCCCATCGCTTCAGAGGCTCCCTCTGTCATGTGTGTGACACTCACTGCAAACCAGCTCTCCTGAGGGGATTACTCCCCAGTGAACAGCTTGGCTTCCCCAGGAAAGGTGGGAGCCCTGCCAGCTGATGGCATGGCACTCTTACAGATGGAGGGAGGCTTGAGATTAAAGCTGTGGATGGAGCTGAGTGCTAAACACTAGGCTATATATAAACTAAAGGTTTTGGCTACTTATCTGTGCCCTCTTTCCCAAGTCATCTTTTAGAACATATCCATTCTCTCAGTTCCATAGCCAAACTCACCCATTTTGTCACGATACCACCTAGGTTTAGATGAATAAATACCATGAACTGAGCCAGTTCAGGCCACACAGAGCAGAGGGGCACCTTCATCTGGGCTAGGCCTCAAGAGCAGATGATGCCCCAAGAGCTGCCTGCCAAATGCAGTTTTTAACTTTGCCACATTTTCTCACATAGGTAAGAGCTGTTATAAACATACAATGCTGGTTGCAATAGTAAGTGTTTTTTTCTCTCTTTAGCTGAGGTTTCTATATGCATGAGTTCACTGTATGAGAAGCAATTTTATTAATCAGTTACAGTTTCCTGAACTTTCCCCTAAGATTAATAAACAACTTCAGAGAGCTGGAAACCATGATTGCAGGCCTAAGTGGCAACTACCAAACACTTCAGACTGTGACAAGTCTCCTTAAATGCTTAATCAGATGCCTTCATTTCTCAAGTCTTACTTGGATAAAGTAAGATCAAAAGGCACCTCTTACTACTTGTCTTTTCACTTTTTCTCCTCAGTGTAGCTTTTTCCTGCTATGGATCCCAACACACACAAGCAAATTTTGTCTGTCAGTCAAGCAATGCCACTTGTAGGATGGAATTTATCAGCATCTCTCTTTAAAACTCCAGCACAGCTTCTTATCTTGGCTACAGCTACACTAGAGAAACATCTTACAGCCAAACAACAGCAAGCAAAGAGATCATTTAAATGGTAAGCAGCATTTAATTCAGCAGATGTCTGCAGTTTGCCAGATCAAGCACTCCAAGACAAATACCATGAAGTTTAATTCTTGAACAACTATTTTTCAGTCTTTCCTTTTCCCAGAACAGTTAGAAGAAGAAAAAAAAAAAACTAAACCCAGATTTAAGAACCTGAGATCAGCAGGCTCCTAATGTATTTTGCTTCACAATCTAAAATACATTACAATCAATACACTACTGTTTTTTAAAGCATACAGAGGTCAAACTTACGATTACACAGCACATTCCTCAACTATCCAAACCCTCGCTGCAAAGTGACTTAAAAGGTTTTTTTAATGATTAAATAAGTTGCTTTGTTTTCCATCAGGAGAAGGACCATCCCCCTGATATCACAGCACCAGCCCTGTGATAGAAGCCTGGGGTCAAGGCTCTGATGTGACAGAGATGTAACAAAGTATTTGTGAAGATGAGCCCATTTCCCATCTGCAAAATGGGGGTTTCTTCCAGACAGTGCTGAGAACAGAAGCAGCTCGCCATGAGGTGCACGCTTAACACAGACATGAGAGCTGTGTAAAATCTGACCCATGAGAAGCCTTTTGAAAACTTGTTCTTCAGTTACAAGCTATGGCAGACCTTTTAAAAACTGTTTACCTCTCTTTTTGTAAGCACCATTTAATCAATTTCTCCTAGTACTTCAGAAATAGCCATGTACTTCCAGCATCCCAGCATTTCAAATACTAGATAACACAGTAATAATTCTCAAAAAAGTCCTAGTGAATCTTTCCTTTGTCCTGAATGTAATTCTTTGCTTAACAATATCCTCCACTAAACAAATACAAATATACTCAACTTAGGGAGCAACACTCTCCCTCTCAAAGGCAAGACCTGCATCCTGACCAGACATACTCTCTCCTGCACCATCTCTTAAAGCACCATCTCACCTGAAGCACCAACAAGCACTTGGTGAAGCAGGTGTGTCTAGGACAAGCAGCAGCTGGGAAAAAGCCTGTATTTCTTTTGGTTATTACAAAAGTATAAGCAACTTTCATGCGATTCTAGGCCACAGAATTGCGCACCAAAGTGACCTACTTAGTGACACATTCTCTGCATCAAACTTCTCCTGGCTCCTTTCCTCCTGTTTGTCAACCTCACCACACCACTTTCATTCAGTCCAGAAACTCTGCAGCTGAATACAGCTCAAAGCTCAGCAGAAAGCCAACCACAACTGAGGCTTTAGGTGCAAATAAATAATAACAATAACAATAATAATGATGATGCATCAGAGGCACTCCATCTTCAAAGCCAGAACATAAAACTTGGGTGGCTGCAAAGCTGAGCACCAAGGGTGGAACAGATTTCACCCTCAACACCCAGAAGCTCAAGCTAATGGATGGAGGTGGGCCTTGCTGGTGGCAATCCACTCCGCTGCTCACCTTCCAGACATATCTTGACAGAAAAGTAAGACTTTAGCCATATAAATGCTGTATTGCTATGCTGGCAGACAACCTTGGAAATCACAGAAATGCCTCCTCTTCCTCCTTAGGTAACATAACTTGTATTTCTGTACAGACACTATTATTATTTCCATGGGAACTTTGCTTACCCAGGTACCTACCTATCATTTCCCAATCTACACATCCCTCACCACTGCCTTATCAGCCCAGCATCACATCTCCTGCATTTAGATATTGCAAGATTCCTGTGAGGTAGGACAAGTATATTATCTCCCATCTAGCAAAAAAAAAAATTCGTGAGAAATGGAAGAGCTACACATCTTAGAAAACTGGTGGCTTCAGCTGAGATCTCTCAAGTCACAGGTTAATGCCCTAACCATCAGACTGTGTGCCTGTTCGGAGACTTCTCAGCCAGGAAATGCTTTATGCAAATTTACACCAAGGAACAGCACTACAGAGCTGAGACAGAAAAGTTAATGAGACAAGTCTGCAAGCTTAATTATATACTTCCCAGTTACCACTCTCTCTCACCTGTCTGGCTCACTTAGCACATCCAACTCCACATGGACAACCAGACCAAGTCTGTACTGCCTGTACATACATGCTCGGGGAAGACCACTCTAAAGCCTCAAACACGTGTAAACTCACACAACTTAGGGCTTTTCTGTTATCTCACAGCTGCCAATCCATCCCAACTTTTAGGTAGCTTTTTAAAGCCTCCAGACAGGAACACCATTCCTGTCAAAAGCCTGAGATAAAAAAAAAAAATCTCACTGCAATTGTGCAGAAGAGGTTTGTAACTCCTTATAAGTACAACACACATTACATCTACTAGTAATAGAAAATTATCTGCTTTGGTTCTGAATCTCTTTGAATTGTAAGTTAAAAAAAAAAAAAAAAAAAAGAAGTCACAGTCTAAACAGCCACCCAGTACCAGAAATTTCACCTAGAAAAACTGAAAACAGAACTAACTACAGGCCAGGTCACAGAGCCTCTGGAACAGGAACAGCTATCTAACCTTAGCTACAGTTCTTCCTCCATTGTGTGCCTAAAATGCTTTTTCAGCTCCTTGTTGGTCCCTCACTACTGGGTCCTTGCAGCTAGAGCTCTGTCTCTTATCACAAAACCTCTCCCAAAACTCAATGCTAGTTTTGTCCAATGAATCTGGGGACTGTTACCAAACTGCTAATTTTCAGTCATACAGGATTCATGAGCTATAATCCACAATGCTCACTCACACTGCTTCCCTGGTGTTAGCACAGTGAGCCATTTTGCTCCCCTCAAGTACAGTCAGTACCACTATCAAATGTTGTATCTACCAGAAAGACTTATTTACATACTTACTTAGGCCTTCTCTAAATGGCAAAGGGAACATTTTATCATAGACAAGCCACAGGGGAACTAAAATTATAATTATCAATTTACTTCAGTAAACTACATTTGAATTAACTTCTTTATCTGAATCATCTATGTCCTGATTAAACACTAAGTGCTGCTAGATTCAAACAAAGTTATATGAAAATCACACCCCATAATACAATATAAAATAATCTAATGTAAGGAACCAAAGAAGGGAAATGAGATTGAGGTGAATTTTTCAAAGGTAACATTTTCCTAGACAACCAGTCATCATTTTACATAATCTAAGTGCATTCCTGCTCAAGCTTAGGGTTAAGAAAGGCACGAGCTGTGAGTTAAAAACTCTTCAACACAATCTCCCAGTAGAACTAACTCCTCCAGCACGCCAGTGCTGAAAATTCAGCCTAGTATATTATGATGAGCATTTGAAGCATGGGCATTAAAAATATCCATTTAGGGCTTTATAAGCTTATAGGATGAAATGCCCCTAAGCACATAAGTGTCCAAGAAGGCTGTGCTGCATTTCCAAGGGAGACTTGGCACTTACCAGTTTAAGAGGCTTCATGCTGCTGCTGCTCCTTCGCTCACTGTGAACTGTCTGGTTCCTACTTCCCCTTTAAAGGCCACCGACAGCAAAGCCTCACTGGTGGTGACACTGAGGCTGCAAATGGAGTTTCCTTGTTTAGGACCTTAACAACAAGGACAGGCACAACTGGCCCCACAGGACAGGCTGTCCCCAACTAATACATACTCAGCTTAAAAGCTGTATTTTCAGTTCTGCTAAATGCAGTAGCTACTGTAGTTTCCATATTGGACAGAAAACTTTTAGGAAGGAGGGAATTAAAAACAAAGACTAGTGATTAAATATATTCCTTTTCCTACACACACAGAAATCCTACATCTTTTCTATATGTGGGGCTATGCAGAACCAGCCATTTTTCCTATTTTATTTGGTTACTTAATCCCGAAGTAGTTGCAATTGTTGTGGTTTTTTCAGACAAACCATGATTCACATCAAAATAGCAGAAAAAAATTATCCTAGAAATGCTCGTGTACTTTAAATGTTTGCACTTGGTTCCATTTGCTGGGTATGTCAGACTGTCATTCAGCTGAAGCAACAGACATGTCTCCACTTGTATGGATTTAAAGAACTGAGACCAAGTACTCCCCTTCTGTTACAAAGCACTTTGTTACACAGACCTACCACTCTTCACTGGAATTAGAGCATGGCAAATGCTGAACTGTTTCTCTTTCATATAGAGTATGTTATTCTTATATGAATTTAAAGATGGAAATTACTTTTATTTCAATATAATTTCTCAGAATGTCTCAAAGTCCTTTGAAATACTTCATTTTGAAAACATCCCCATCTAGTTTATCTGACTTGATTCAAGACAGAAACCAAAGCAAGGGAAAGTGTGCCCAGGATCACATATCTTGTTCACAACAGCAGGAATAAGAGCAAAGCCCAAACTCCTGTCTCCATCTCTAGCACCTCTTCTCTCATCATTTTCTAGGACTGAGCAGGACAAGCAGGTCCAACTGCAGTAGTCTCAAGGTGCCTATGTGCTACCTACTCTTCCTCAGCATTAACAGCTCTTCCTGAAGTGGTTTTGTGACACAACTGCCTAGAGCCCACAACCCAATTTACTTTTGATATGACCTCACTGAAACCGAGGCTGAGTTTCAATGATTAGTGCCCAGCTTTTTTATATGGCACTTCTGTAATGAAACAGAAGGCAGTAAAGGGCAAAGGATCTGGAATGTAAGCTTGCAATTTCTCTACGGTAAACACTATTTAAATACCAATAAATTGATGACACAGAAGGAAACAGTCTAAATGTGACAGTAACTGTTTGCATTACATAGACTGTACTACTGGATTATGTCAAAGCAAAGTATATCTGTGATTCTGTGATATATCCATGAATATGTATCCATGAAGTACTGGATTACTCTAAATCAGAAAAATACAAAACAGGTTCCGTGGCAACCTGCAGCAGTTCTGAGGATTTAAAAATTTCCTTTAAAAGTAGAATCTTAATGTGGTGACACTAAGGAATTTGTAAGAGAGATCCAAATCAGCAGGTCTACTCCTGCCCAAAATAATGCTCTTGACTTGCACTTGTTTATAATTATAGCCCGCTCTTCTCCATGAGAAACGCAAGACCAGCCTTACTGCTTCAAAAGGATAATCCAAACCTATGCAAGAACGACGTAAACGCCGGGCAATTCTGAGGCAAAAACCACCTGGACGAGCCTGAGAACCCTGCAGAGGCACCCGGTTAGCACACACACTGGCGGAACACAGCCCTTCTGGGACCAGAGGCGTCGGGGAGGATAGCGACAGCATCTGCACTGTCACCGCAGGCAGCAGCTATTTATCCCGCGAACCCCCGAACGACACCCCCCGAGATAGGAGCCCGCAGGGAAAAGCCGCTTGCTGCCTCCGCAGCCCCGCAGATGGGCTGCCCGGGCCCCCGCCCCTCCTTCCAGCAGGGATTTCTCTGGGTGATGCGCCCGGGGACAGAGACCCCCCCCGCCCCTGGGGAGGCTCAGCGCCGCGGGGACAGGCGCAGGGGCACCCCGACCACCCGCGAGTACCTGGTGCTGCCGGCCCGGCTTCGCTGCGGGGCTGGGGCCGGGCTCGCCGCTCTCGCACCCCGCTGGGCTCTGCCCCAGCGCCGCCGGGGCGGTGCCAGACCCGTCCCGCCCGCCCGGCGCAGGGGCGGAGCTGCCGGGGAGCTGCCCCGCCGGGACACCGGCGTTCGCCGCGACCCCGCGGCTGCTCCCTGGCCCAGGGCGTGCCAGCAAATGCCCCGGGCGGGGCACAAGGGGCAGTAGCCCCCGGCTGGGCAGGACCCCTCGGCTTCGTTCCGCTCTCCTCCCCGGCACAGAGACGCTCCTTGGACAATGCTTTTCGCTCCCCTCTCCTGTTCCTTATGAAAGAGTTTCTGCCTTCTCTTTAAGCAACAAAGTAATTACGGCTTTTAAATCGAAAAATCGCAGGAGGTTCACATTTTGCAGATATTTGTGTGACTAAGTGCGCTGCTGCAGAAATCTGGCCTCCTGCCTATTCCCAAGATCATAACAGTCCTGGGCAAACATATGTTTTGCAATCGCATCAGCAAAACACTCAGCCTTTGTTTGCAGCAGGCTGTGCTCTGCCTGCCGACCCCCCAGGGCTGTAAACTCTGCCAGATGCCTTCCATCTCCCACCTATTTTGGTCTGGGATTTTACGTCATCAATTATTTTAAAAGAAACAAGTCCCTTAGCTATCCCACGTGATTTTTTTTTTCCTTCACAACAATATAAGATCCATAAAGTTACATTCTGTCAGATTGTTTTCCTTCAAATAATTTGAATTAAAATAAAATACGGTAGACCCCAAGAGGAGAACTTCTGTTGCAGTTTTCATGGAAGGAGGGCCAGGGCAGCTCTGAACTCCTGAACATACTCACCTGAGGGAGGAAGGTTTCTGCCTACAATTCAGGCTGTGTGGTTTTGAGCCGTACCAAGTTATCTTAACAACAAAGCAGGGAAATTCCATGACACTGAACTTTAAACTTCTGTTAAATGTAAAACTGAACACTGCAAAATTGCTTACAGGCTGTTCCTGTTATCAAACCTTGCAGCTCAAGGCAGAAAACACTGAGGACACTGCTGTCAGGGGAGCATGGCAACATGATGCAAGGCAGCAGTTCTGCATATCTCTTGATTTTTGAGCCTTAAAGGCTTCCTGTCCTCTCCACTTTTCAAATACCACCACCAAGAGATACTCTACTGCTGAAGGCTTAGCAGCAGTCATATGGTTAAGTTACTTAGAGATGCCCAAGTATCACAGCTCCATCCTTATTTGGGGCCTTAGCTTGAAGCTGGTAAGTTTCTTCAGAAGAAGTTTTCTTATGACTTACTTGCACTTTATAAAATTCTCAACAGAAACATGGAGAAAGAATAATGCAATACTGGCAAAGAAGGTTGCATTTTGTGAGCTAATAAACTAATTAAGAACAGTGTTTAATTCCCACTGCTTACTTCCTTACTTCAGGCCAAGGTATAACAAAAAGGCGGCATGGGCTGCTCTTTCAACACAGGCAAGGAACTGGCTTCTGCTCAGAAAAACTGTTGAAAAGGAGAGTAATTGCCTGAAAGCTGAACTGCAAGAAGACACCTCACCATAAAAAGTCTCCCTGGATGACAGATGAATGGTCATCCCCTTCAACGAATTTGTTAACACCCTTGGAAGAAGGGGTGAGGGAGGAAGGGCAGCACTCCCTCACTTCCAAAGTGTTTTTGTCCCACTGTGGGCATTTGTACTGCCTGGATATTTGTGAGGAAGCCTGTTTATATTAACAGTTGTTCCTATACAAAGAACCTTGGCAAATACAGATTCTTTTCTGGCATCATCCAAGAGAAATTCTCTCTCTTTAAACAACCAACTCAATAACAGAAGCTAGGAAATTGTATTGTATTCTTCACTTTCTCTATCAGGAGAGATGGAGGCAGTGACAGCATGTCAGAAAAACTGTGTACAAAGGGGAAGAGGAAGTTGCACAGCCATAGCAAACAAATAATAATGGACTTAAAAGCTCTCCCATATGGCCAGAGTACACAAGCCCTGCTCAGGCCCCAGGTATGCCTCTGCCTTAGCAGAATCCCATCACCTCAGCTTGCAGCAAGCCCTTTCTCCATCCCAGCCCTCACACAAGTATTTCCTAACTCCTCCAAACTAAAGAGCACACATAAACCTGAGACACCTGTTCATCTATAAATCAGTACACAATTGCAGACTGAAATTATTCCTATTGGTGAGCTAGTATGATCACTTACATGAGCAATTTCATGAGAGAATATGGTTTGAGACTGGTACAGAGCTCACTTGGGTATTAATGAGAGCAAACCTCAGCACAGCCAGGGAACATGGGGACAGATCCATGGTTTGGTTTGCATAACTGGAGTGTTCCCCTGGGGAAACACAACAGTGTGTTTGTCCATGTATCGATGCAAGTAAACAGAGATCTAGTGAAATGCTCCTATGGGAAAGCACTACAACAGATGTTTAACATGAAAATATCGATAGATACCAAGTTCCTTTCACCCAGAAAGAGTACATGAGAGATACTCAAAGCAAACACCAGCTAAAGCATGGGAGCATACTCCTTCATAGCAAGCACTTCCATAAACATTGCTTGCATAAATGGCATTTAACATCTGTGCACTCTAAGTTATCAGAAATGCATTTTTCCTTATTGCTACATTTAAAGGAAGTGTTCTGGGGAAGCTAAAATGAGACTAACCAGCTACAGAGTGAAAAGCCTGATCCTGCAAACAAAAATGTCTGCACTTCGCTGCTTTAAGTTGAAACAGTTCTGTTTCAGTCCAATAGGGCAACTTTTTGCGTCAAGTTCAGAACAAACATATGACTCCAAAGAACTGGCAAACCTAGATCATAAATTCTTTCCATAGAAAAGCTATCCAGGAAGGAGCACTTGAAACGCCTGTTACTGCAATGCCTTGGACATCAAATTAGTATCTTGGAGGATGATCAAATGATCCTTTCCCAGGAACATTTACAAATAAAATCAGGTAATTCTTTAGGACTCTGGGCTGATTTGTATTAGTTTTAGCTCCAACTAAAATGATGCCTTAATGAAGTCACCAGGTGTTTCAGCAACAACTAACCAGCCCTATGCTGGCAACTGAACATTTTCCTGTGGTTTCCTCTTGTTCCTTGCTGTCCACAGCCACTATGCTTTTCATAACAAATTTTATATGTGTCCATTAATCTCTTCTATCCTTTGATTATACATTTGTTATTTCTCAAACAGCAAAAATCTTTATCATGATAACAACATGGCACAGCAATCAAACCATTCATTGCAGTGATGAAAGAATTTAAATTAAACTTTAAGAAGAACATAGCATCATAGCATGTAAATTAAAAAATGGCCAGTATGTCAAAGCATTCCTCTTGATTTAATCTTAATCTGATTGTCAGTCTTCAAAAACTCATTCTATTATTAGAATTGGTACACAGTTCTAGGGAGGAGAATAAACTGTATTCTTTGTACAATCTAAACTCTTGCTGTATGTGTCAAAAAGGATTAGCCCTTTAGGAATGTCACTACACCTGATACTTTTATAATAATAATAAAACCAAGTTGTTTATTAGAATGGAGGGCTGACAATTGGCCACATCAGGAGATAAGTTTAGACCAATATACAGAAGCTTTCCTTTTGTAGTCTTTAGGATTATAAGGTTGGCTGAGACTGAACATTTTACCCTATTCATACATTAGATTTATTGTCTTTTCTTCAACCTTATCTGTCTTTGAAATGCTATTTTTCTATTTCTAGATCCTGCTTACATGCTGCTTTCTTAAAGGCCACATCTTCAGCTTTAATGGGAAAATGTCTTGCAAGTGATCATGCTGGTTTATGAGTAATTATAAATCAGGTTATTCTTAGCCCACTGTATTTCCCTCCAAAGACACCATCCTTTCACTCAGAGCTGCCAAAGGCCATGAGTCTCCTTTGTTTCACCTGAGCTGTTCTCACAATTGACTGACTTGAACCCACCAAGCTGCAAGAATTCCAGTGGCTTGATTTGCTCCCTGAACTATTTGGTTCATTACTTAGGACTCCTACTCCCCCCAGAGAGTCCTCCTTCTGGTAATTTCTGCCTTTAAGATTTCTACAGCTCACCCCCACCTCTAAGACACAAGTTGCTTTGTTTTTAATGTCAGCATGGCTTGTGCAAATTTAACATTCTGTTCTGCAGTTATTAGGTAGCAGAAATATAAAGTTTAATTTAGGGAGCTATAAGAAGTTTAGATCTTGAGATTATTCATGCTTTGGCAAGGACACAAAAACAGAAGAATGGTTTCTAAGACTACTGCAAACAGGTACAATAAAGATGCATATCTAAAGCTTAGAAGATTGAAAGAGTGTCTTACCAGATTATCCTTCCCCTTTTTTGTGAGGGTATGCAGCTCCTCCTAGGCTGATAGAGAGCAGCTGAACTATAGAAGTTGTTTGGCTGGCTGGCTGTGGGTTCTTCTGCTGCTCTTCTGAGGTGGCACCATACAAGAATACTCTGGTTAACAAGTCTCCCCAGACCCAGCTGAACCAGTTCTGCCTGGGTTTTCATTTGCTTTGTTTTGCTGGTTTGGAGCCCCTGTTGAAGTTTAGATATTGAGATTATCCAAATAACTATAAAGTTGTATTCCCTTTGCATTGCCTGTAATGATCCATCTTGACAGGAGGGTTGCAAGTTCCTCAATACTGAATCTCTCTCCTTATTTACCAACTATATGGAGCCAAGTACAATACTGTAATATAGGATTTGTCAACTCTTTTAGAACATTATCTTGGCAAAAAGTTAAGTACAATAGTTAACAGCATCATCATAGAAAAGCAACCCACATAAGTGATTTAATAATAGCCACTAAGAAAACAGATCATCCTCTAGGTACTACTCAACAACTGATTTTTATAAGCTAAGGAGATAACACCAGATCTGTCATTTTCATAACAGATCTGTTTCTTTTTGCTTTTGTACTCAGAGACAAACCCATTAAGACCTCTGCTTGAGGAGAATCATAAAAAATACTGAGATGAATCATGTATTTCTTGTCATTTTTGGCAATTTTTATTGGTGCTCTGTTTAAATTCAGACAGCATTGTAGTCTTCATTCGTCCCATTTTCAGAAGATGACACGGCTAAGATTTTTGAAACAGATAATTTTTTTGGCCTTTGCTTTCTTAAACAGAAGAACTGAGAAAAGCACTGCTTTCCTGCTGATATATTCCCTAAAAGATCTGGCCTGTCTCCTACTCAGGAATTGATACCATTTCCTACAGAGGGTCTTACTATGTTGCCATTTGCAGCAATATGCCATCTTTTCCTCTTACAGTGAGTCAAGAGGTCACTGACACTTGCCAGGGGTAAAGCAGGGAGCAGAAGTCTCCCAGCCCGTCAGGGTCCACCCCTGCCCTGTGATTAGTGCCAGCCAACATCCGCTCTGATGAGCCCCAGCAAACTGCAGTGCCCCTGCCAACACGTGCTTCAAGGACACAGTACACGTGCTCTTGTTTAACACAGCACAACTTCTGTATCTTTCTAAATCCTGGATAACTTCAGAGGTTGGAGATCTCCTTCAGGGCCCCTGGGACAAACTGGTTTGGCACCAAGCTCCTGCAGGACTATCATCCTCCTACTGCCACTGCCACCTTGGCACTTTTCCACTGGCCACAAAGGCTTTGGGTCCCTGCAGGACAACTATAAAGTCACAGGAGATTTCTGCAGCTGAGCTGCTCAGCATCTGAATAAACCTACATACTCTTCTGGACTTTGTAACATTGCTGTCTGCAATAGTGACATCTAAACCATGCAACTGTTAATACCTCCCCTTACCTACCTTCTCAAAAGCATATTTTCTAGGGCAACCAAGTTGAAACAGGCTTGAAACCAATTCTAGAACTTTCTGTTCAAACACTGTTAAGTATCTTTTTTTTTTTTTAAGTTAACCACACTATTGGAACTTAGCCTTAAGTCCACTGTTTGTTACAATCATAATTTTAGATCAACCACCACTTGATGTTGTGAGAGAGGAAAGGCCACTTACTACCACCTACCTGCCTACTTTCTATACAGCATTTTACATCCATGATAGACTCTGCCAAAGTCCTAGGAAAGGCCAGCACTGACTGTGTAGCCCCTCAGATTCCTATATGCTGAAACCACACACAAAATACATACAGCAGATGTGCTGTAGGAGACACAATGCTCTCAGATTTCCTTATCAGAAGCAGTATCTTGTAATCAAGCTACCACTGAAGCTTGATTAATGGCAATTTTCAAATGTAAAGTAAGTAAATAAAGTACAAGTAAGTAAATGAAAATGCACACATGGCATACTATATATATATATAATTTTACTAAGATAGTATTAAAATAGGAGCTTATAAATCTGGATATGAAGCTCTAAGCATTCAAATGCCTTCTCACTTTGTCAGTAAAGCTGCAAATCCATACCTGCCCCTCTGATCCTCACCAGCGTGACAGTGGCCCTCTGGACACTCAGCAGGGATTCCAAACCAGCAAAATAGAGCGAATGAAAACTCAGGAAGAACTGGACCACATTTTCACTACTGATGAAGATGCAACAATGATCACTGAAGCCTGTAAACTAAAATGCTAGCAAAAAACTTGTAGTTCATTTGGTAACTTGCCCATATTACTAACAACAGCAGAAAGGATGATTTCTCTTTATCAGGGTGTGTTTGTCATCTTCCTGAGAAGTCCTCTTGAGAAAGACTACCACAAAAATAATTCATTCTATTATTTCTGTCAATGTAAATTTCATACAAGTAACAAATGATAACTTAATGTGAAATGTGACTTGAAAGAAATTTACATGTCCCATCAAACTCCTCTGAAGCTATTAAGGATGAGACTAAACCAAATTTGGATTGTAGCAAACAAGGCCCAGATGCCAACTCTTCAGAGCTGCAGCAAATAAGGAATTACTTGGCAAAGCATAGGTCTGAAGATGTCAAGGATCACCGCACAATGGCTAAAACAAACAAGACTGAGATGAGTCCCAGAGAATTATTTTGGTGATCTTAGACCAGGGGTTCACCAGGACAAACCAGAGTCAGGATCAGCATTAGGATTTGAACCACCAAAGACTGGCAAGGCAGAATTCAGGCTTGGGGCTACAGAAAGAGAGAGAACTCCTGAGCATCATCTCTCTAGATTTAAACAAGCCTAGTGGAAGTAATTTCGCTAAGGCAAGGTGTTTGCACATCCACAACCAGTAGCTGAAGAGTAGAACTTGTTCTAACGAGGATCCAGAAAGGGAGGTTCAATTGTGGCAAATGAGAGGACTTCCTATGTCCCATCTTGTAACAACAAAAGCTGATTCTTTGCTCTGAAAGAATAAATAAAACCCTGTGTACCTGAATTCACACTGTACTATTATCTTTATTCTTCCTTCCACACATAAGGGCCACATTTTCTTCAATGAATTCATTCTCGGGGCTATAGAACAATAATGCAGCATTACACACACAGGCAGGCACTTTCTTAATAGCTGTCCTGCACTAATTATTTTGTTGAAATACAATCAAGACATTGCTGGGAGGGAATGTTTTGAACTGGAGTCACTTGAGACTTCAGGTTGTTTCTGGCAACACATTGCCCTGGCTAAGGGAAATGGTCTTGTACAAGCAACGAAAATTAATCATCTGACCACGCCTAAGCTGACCTGAACAGGAAAGAAAGATAACCCCCATATAAGCTTGTACAGCAAGTATGTTAGGCATGGAGGACTTTGCCCAGTTGCACATGATACAGCAACTGGACAAATTCTCCTAACGGCTCTGAACCTCAGACAGGTTCAGAGAGGAGAAGAAATTAGCTAGAGGCAAGCTGGGGAGCTGGTTCCCAGGGAGAAACTCCATAAAAGAAATGACAGGATAGGGTTATGACGTTTCTACATGGCAATGTGGGCACAGCCACATATGGTGGGCAGCATACATGATGTTAAATCAACAAATTTTGAAAAAACATGTAATGTAATTACAGTGCATCCAGAACCATCTTAGTTCAGTGGGTACTGCCAGTGACCTTCCAGGTATCATTTGTGTAACAGGTCTGAACCTGCTCCAAGTAGATCAGACACCTGTGCATATGCACGCAGTCATCATTTTACAGACTGTAACCAGGTACCAGAAGCCTCAAATGACCAAATTCCTTTTTTTCCCTTGTCTATGCGATCTTCCAGGAAGGGAGGGGATGGCAGGGGTGGAAGGGACAGGAATGTGTGTGGGTAATGGCAGCACTATTTATGAAGTCCTAAAAACAGACTAAGTCTCTGCACGGGTACTCACTGATGAAAAAACCAACCCACAACTGCCTGCTCTGCCTCATAACAAGACAGACGTTCACATAAAACAAAACACACATTTAGATTTTTGGCTCAATATTCTTGTCTCTGAATTGTTGCTCTGCATATCAACAAACGATCCTTTGTTCTGAGAAAGCCTTACCAGCCACAAGTTTCCCAAGAGAGGGACACTACATCCTCAGGCACTGACAGGCCTGCCTGGTAATAAGTAATGAGCATGTATGGGATAGATGACACAAATCCAGGTCTGAGTATAGAGGAATCACAAGAATACTGGCCAAGAGAGAGTTTAAGTTAAGAAGGTATCTAGATACAAGAATGACAGAAAAGTACTGGAAACAGCTATCCTACAACCCTGCTATGCTGCCTTGCGTGCCAGCTTGTTGACATTTATGTAGCTATTAAAAAAAGAGAGAACAACCACAAAAAAGACACTATGCAAAACTTTTTTCTAAAAGTACAATGTTAAGGAACATTGGACACAGAAGTATCCAAGCTAGTCTTAAAGCAATCAGCCTCACATTGAGAGTTATTGGCTAACAATTCTTAGTCAACAGTAGCTAAAAACATTCAATACCAAGCACCTAGAGCATGGGAAAGACTGCAGTCTATTTAAAAGTCAGGAATATCAAAAAGCTGTAGTAGAAACAGAAGTCTGAACTTGGCAAGTAAATGCCTTTTCCACTCCTTTTTAGACAAACTTCCTTGACGGAAGTTGACTATTTTAAGGAATTGAATTTTACATTTGAGCATCCTATTAAATTCTTAACTGAGCTAAATATGGTTAAAGCTTTTTATAAAATACAAGAATATACTTTTTTCATTAAGTTTGTTGACAGACTAGAACAACAGCACTTACGTTATAGTTTTCAAACAGTAAAGTCTCTAAAAGCAAATGTATTTCATATTTTCTCTGTCATCTAGCAAAGTATCAACTAAATGGCATTTATCCTGCGATTTTGGTCACCATCAGATTTGAAGGAATACAGCTGCACCCATTTTTCCCGTATGTTTTATACCAGTGTCTCCCTAAATGTTTTCTTCCTCTTATCATACAAAACTTCCACCAACTGCTGGAGAAGTTCCCCAACTGCATTGGACACTAATATCAATTTCCTCATCAGACTGTCTACAACCTTTAGCCTGTGTTCCCAGTTGTCTCAGGGGGCAAAGGGAGTGGGCAGCTACTCAAGAAAGTTGTAACTAATAGAACATTGTGAAAGTAACATGAAGGGAACTAGAGTCAACAATTTGGATATTAAGATTTTAAGCAGAGTGCCTGAAGAAACAGCACATTTTTAGTCTGGTAACAACCTCAAACATTACATAAGCATACTTGTACATCACCCTGGAAAGCTTACAGTTCCTGTAGTACAAGGACACTTGACCTCCACGGTTTGCTGCTTACAAACAACAGTTTACATCAAACAGAGTGTCTTGGTTTAGATGCCCTTAAACCAGATTGAAAACTTATCAAAGCACCATTGCAATTATGTGAAAAGTAGGTGGAGAAAGACCCAGAAAAAAAAATCTTCAGAGGTTTTCAGTTAACTTCCAAGTGGCACTTCCAAGAATCGGCACGTCTGTTCCATACTGTGAAATAGTTTTCCAACTGTTTCCTTTGCCCAGTATTTTCCCAAACTGACTAGTACAGCCAAGCACAGCTAGGGAACTCAGAAGAGTGCACAGTAAAAGACATTTCAGCAGAACCCTGGGTTCATGACCTATTTTATGTAATGGAAATCTGCTTAAATATGATTCTAAGGCAGATATAAAAACTCTTCACATTGAGATGATATCGACCTATGTGTGGCTCTCTTATGTGCCAGTAAGGCTTGTACAGCAAGTTCTTCTGGAAGCCCCTTCAACAGAGGCTCAAAATTCAGAACACAAAAGCCAGTTTACTGCTGCTTTGTTGTTTTCAGTCTTTCCTGACCCTACTGCTTCCCAAACTAGCTCAGCTCTTCAATGACATGAGAACAAGAAGGAGCAAGAGCAATGCACTAAGGTTCCAGGACAACGCCCCAAAACCAAAGCAGGCTCTAAACGTCCACCTGCAAAGACTTTCTTTTATGATATGGAAGAATCTCATCTGCTCTGCTATAGGTTGCTGCTGTTTAAAAAAAAAAAAATCTTGCTCTGCAAGAGGTCATTATTACTTTGCTGATGTCTCTTTATCATAGCCACCTGCAGATTGAAAATGTCTGGTCTGCCCCAGGAAAAACAAAGTCTAGGATAATTTATCTAAATTTGAGCTTGTTGTTATGATGCTGAAACTTGCACAAGTTCAATAAATACAGGCTTTGTCTCAGCTAGTATCACACCACAACTTCCTTCTGCCTTGGAAAAACTAGGAAGGTAGAGGCTGAAAAGTCCCTGTGCAAAGTACACATGTAAATGTAGAAGAAAACAGGCTGCACTCCTCCCCAGTGCCTGACAGCTGGATCCACTGATCATTAAAGACAGGGGAGAGAGCAAAGGCAGAAAAGGCAGTTTCTGGAAATGAAGGAAGACAAACCAGAGGCTTAGGTGGGAAGAGCAAGAAAGAGCATCCAGGACCAAGGACTACTAGGGAAAGGCATTCCTCTCCTTGTCTGGCTTAGGAACAGCCCCACCTTAGCATGGGGACTCACCCAGGACAGCAGCCTCATAAATTGCTGCATAGTATATCAGCAACAAGTGAGAACCATGTCTCTCAGACTAAAAGCAGCTTTTGGGGGTGAAATTTGGTGTGATTCAACTTCTTAAAAGCTTCAAACAGTGGAAGTTTAAGATAGGGCAGGGACTTCATGGAAAACGTGGATTTATCTGAGTGTGTGACCAAAATGCAACTAAATCCTTCCTAATGGCCTGAGAGCTTTGCTGTATAACCTGTTCAGACAGATTCAGTTTGTAGAATTGAAGTTTTATTATTAAGCACAGCTGGTAGCAAACAGAAACACACAAATCTGATGCGAAAATAAAATGGTCACCTATCTATTCCTTCCACTGTGGCTACTGTATTTGTTTTTTTCTCTTTGGACAAACACTCACCCAAACTTGGGACAATTCCAGATGGTTACATCAGCAGTTCATACAGCAGTAGTTACAGACAAAAACTAGTCCTCATATTACTCTGTGGACTTTATTAGAATTTCCTTCTAAAATCTGCAGCATTAGAGACAACCTTGTACGTTATTAAATCTATAGCATCTGAAAAAGAAAATTGAGATGCTTTTATTTTTCATCTTCAGAACAAATTCAGTAAATCAGAGTTCCACAGAGCATCTAATTATCACACAGATTTTCAGAGACATCAAATTACCATCGACTTTGCAATTAACACTGCAGGCCAGTGACAAACGATGTAGGAGTACCTGTTAACACAATTTAACAAAACCAGTCAAGTCCCAAAGCAAAGAGGGATTCAAAGCCTTTCAAACTACAAGAAATAGTGGCCAGCTGGCAACACTAAGAGATTTAATGAATACAACAGCATTCAGCAGCAATTTGAAAACTGTCTGCTTGGGTAAGGCTGAGTTATTAACGAAATCTCCATTTATAAACAGTGTTGATGGGATTTAAACAGCCTGTGTAAGAAGGATTAAAAGTCAATTGAAAAGTCTGTACAGATAAGAAAGCAAAAAGAAACTGTGCCCTTGAATTCTGTACATAGTGATTAACCTTATCTTTGTCTCCTGGCACACAGCATGGGTAAAACAGGCTGCCTTATGCATAGCTGGTGAGGTAGGCTTTGCATTAGGGCTATTTAATATTTGTACAGTGCTTTGAGCTCTACTGTCCCTTCCCTCTCCCCCTCTCCATTTCTTCAAACTCTATACTAAAAATCATCATTTACCATCCCACCAGTTACCTTTAACAGATACCAAAGAGACACATAAGTTGCAAGAGTCTGTCCAGGCATACTATAATGATTAGGTTTTTCTTTTATGTAATTGATGATCTTGCTGTTATCTGTTAGACTTTTATAACCCTACACCTTCAATATATGATAGTGTAAATACTGATAATGGAGATTGGCAATTGGAGATTTCTGGGAGAAGAAGGAGGGAGATGAGAATTTGTTTTTAAGGGTTTTTTCCTCTTGCCTCCAGAATATCCTGTAAATTCTGCTTTACACAAAACTTAATATAGTTTTTAATTTATGTATCACTTCCTAGAGTAAGACAACAGACAGGAACACAAACTTAGCTCTTTTTAGTCCTTAATCCCTCCCCTATCATCTTCTCATCCCATCCAAAATCCAGCCTATTCTGGTAACATAAGTTGCCTATTTCTGACGTGCCTTTTGTAAAATGGCCAAAGCCACAGAGCATTTAAGGTGAAAATGTACAATGCCACGTCTTGTCTTGGTTTCCCTTGCCTGTAACATAGCCTAACATTTGATTTGCTTCCTTTGGTCTGGTCCAGGATACAATAAGAGCTTTATGAAAAAGCTCTGTAAGAATCTGGGCCATTGAGTTGAACAAGGACTACTTAGCCATGACACACAGCACCAAAGAGAGCTGCTCGACACGCCAGCTCTCGAAGCAGCACTGCCCCTTCAGCGCAGGGCTCTTAACAAGAGTGCGGTGCTCGGCAGCAAAGCTGGGCAGCTTCTGGGACCTGAGGTTATCTCCTGGCACAGTATTTCAGCTCATTGTACAGACCTGTCAGAGCTAGTACAGGTGTGTCCAATGCTGCACCACAAAACATGATGTAAACATATTCCAATTACTTATCTGTGATATTTATCAGCCTATGTTTTTTCCAAGGCATTGCAGAAACCATTATGTAAACATAACCAAAATACTACTTGCAGAAGGGGACAGCTATTCCACTGGGAAGTAATATTTAAGAAACAAACAAACAAGCCACAGACACTTGTGAGTACACTGCCTCCATGCAAATCTAGGGTGGAAATTAAGATCATCAATGTACAATAGCCCTAGGGAGATTCAATGACCTTATGTTTGATCAGCTGTATTTGTATAAACCTGTATAAAAAAGTCCTGTAGGAAATTCACCTTTTTATTTAATAAGTATGGTTTTAGCCTTTAGAGGAAGATGTATATTGTCATTCAAAATACATTTGTGACTATTCATTTTGCAGCAATGATTTCATTGTCCAGTCCTTACTCTGGATGACATACCCAGAGAATCCTCATTGAGGAGACAGAAATAAACTTAGCAACACCAATTCCTTGTTAAAGCTCATCACCCTTTTATGTAGTTCCTACTGAAAAAAGGAGGGTTTCTTGGTACTTTCTTCTGTTTGGGCTGCAAAGTCAGCATAGGTAAGATAGCCAGGTTTCCCCTGTTTGTTAGGGTTCCAATCTTAATATGACACTAAAAAGGATTGGATTGCCATTCTGTAAGGGCTGTGAAAGACGAGGTGAACCTTAAAAACTTACAAACCATCTTGCATCTGAACGTAGTCAGGCAGCTGCCTCATTGAAACATCAAGAGTATCAGTCACAGGTCCCCTGCCTCAATTCATGTACCTAAGAGGATTATGATCTAAAAATGTGCAGTTTGGCTCCTTCACTCTAACCTCATGATGTTATTTGGGCATTTATGAATAGCCAGATCTCCATGCAGATGAGCTGCTAATAACATGGCACGTACCAATCACACTGCAAAAGCAAGTGACCTCACCTAGGCAGCTTGTGTAAACACGGCACAGCCACAAAAATATGACAAGCCTCTGAGCACGCTTAAGGTTATTCTATGAAGACTGTTTACTGTGTTGCCTGGAAACATATAAATAGGGCTTTGGGGGGCTCCCCCCCAGTTTTTCATGAACAAAATTTAGACCAAGAATTCCTTCAAAGAAGAGGTTTGCTATTGTGGCAGTTTAGCATACCATATTCTGAAGATTAACTTTTCTAAACAGCATTTCCAAACCCAACAATCTTCCTTTCTGAACACCTGTTTCCATTAGAAAGTATTCTGCTGTTATAGCCAAGAACTGATGGCACTTCCAGAGGCGTATTTGAACAAATGCACACTGCTAGAATTAAGACCACTTCTCCCCATAAATGCATTTTGGAAAAGTACTTTTAAAGCTTCCTGGACATGACAGTGAAGCTGAATTTAAATTTTGAAAGATGAAAAAAGTCCAAACCCTTTGAAAGAAGCTGTAAATATCTGTTACCTTCTACCTTAAATCAACAGATCACTTACTTGTTGGCAAACTGGTAGGAAAATTAAGTCTTTGGTTATTCACAAGGTCTACCAAGAATGGGTAGATTCAACTGTCTTATGGTCTCACAGAGAAAAAGCTAAACCCCAGTTCTGTCCAGATTAGAAGAGGGTAAATCCTATTTACCAGCATTTAATCTCCCCTATATTACATCTTCCATTATTAATACTTAAAAACAGAACTCTTTCATGTGGAGCAGTGTTATAGAACAGAAATTCCAGAGTAAATATGAATATTACTCTCTATGAAATTTCTGGTTTGCAAAATATTTACCAAATAATCCTGTAAGAAAATAAAGTTTGTTTTTAAATAACATATTTCATTATATCAACTAAACCTGTTGGAAAACTACAGGGGGCGAGATCTACTTCAGATCAGGCTTAGAAGCTTATCTACTTTTATCAATTGTATGAGCTCATCTAAGAAAAGCAAGCACCTCTCCCAACAAGTCTGATTTGCTGTTATAACAGCTACAACACTATTTTTATTCAAAAAAGAAAGAACAAGTTGATAACATTTGCTAAATGTTTTTAATTGGGTTTTTTCCTCCCCATCTAAACAGCAAATAATTCTTTTCTTAAAGGCTCCACTGCTAACAAATGCCAGAGCAGGAGAAGAAATACTGGTCAGACAGCTTATTTGAGAGATATATACTCTGCATTATGTGGGATTTCAAAGAAAAATTGTGTGATAGGTTTAGCCAACAGCTTTGATGTTTTATATGCAACTTTGTAAAATGAGATTTTTTTTCAATACATTCAATTATTTTCAATATATACTATTGAACTCTGCCTGGCTTACTTGATGGGTGCAAAAACTAATAGACAAGTGACAGAAAATTATTACATATTCTTCAGTGTTTTAATCTTAATGACCACTAAGAGAAATACACCTGAAAGAAATTTGTACAGCACACCATGCAGAACACTTAGGAAACAGTCAAAAGGAAATTACAAAATTATCCCAGCTATAGAAGGACAGATGGGACTCCTGAAAGCCTACTCAAGACCAACCTCCTGTTTCAGCAGAATCAACTACAGCTTTGTCATTCTGATATATGTTTGCCTAACCTGTTAGAAGGCTTCTAGTGACAGAAGTTCTTGAGTAAAGGAGTGCTCAAGTAACCTTATTAAGATCTGTATTTTACCTGATACCATTATCTGAATGAATCTGTGAACACAGAATGACTCTTCAGTGTTATAAAAAAAATAAATTTATCTTCTCTAACTGCTGAATAATTTAACACACCACCAGTTCTCAAAGAACATATTGCCAAGAAAGACTTTTATTATGTTCTTGCAGCGTGACTCAGCTGCTCATTTTTGCTTTAGATATAAAGCAAAACAAACTCAAGCCTAGAAGCAAACAGCATCAAACACAGTGCATGACAGAGCAGAGCTGACAGCAGGTATTTCAACTTAAGTGTGGCTCAAGGCATTGTTGTTCTTTGTTGTTCTCAATTCTTTTATGGCTACAGTCAATTTGTGACTGAGAAACAGAGGAACAAGGATAAAGAATAGGGTGATTTAAAAATTCTAAAGAATGTTTTTGTGATAAACTTTTCAGAGCAGGGGAATGAGGCTCCTAGGAAGAGCAGCAGTACACCATCTTACTGTACCTTAGAACAATGCTTTGCAGAGGATGGGGGATTAAGAATGGTCTATTCCTACTCTATGATAAAATCAGTTGCAGTACACCATTGGCAAGGGTGGTTCAAAAGGCTTAGATTCCATCTTATTCAACCCTACTTTTGCACCAGCTCTTGCTATTTTTTGAGAATTTCTTGTTCTTCTCCAGCAGCCCCACTATTATCTACTCTATCAGGGAGAGATTACTTCTTCAGAGACAGGTATGTAATGACCTTGGACAGCGAGTTTGTTACTTCATCTTTGCCTCAGAAGATGGGGACAAAACGTTATACTTGTTCTGTGCAACCTTTGTTACTGAAGAAAACAAGTAGTGGCAAATATACTGCTGTCTCCTCCATGCTGAACAAGCCAAATGGTCTCAGCTCTTGTAAGGCTTCCCCTCCAGACCCTTCGACATCCTAATGGCCCTTCTCCAGATGCTCTCTAATAGCTTTACATCCTTCTTGTGGTGCCCAAAACTGCACACAGGACTTGAGGTGAGGCCGCAATAGCACAGAGTAAAGAGGGACAATCTCCTCCCTTGCCTGGTTGGCCCAGTGAGAGATCCCTCTCTGTGCTTCCTTAGCAGTGGCTTAAGTTCAGAAGGAACTTTCCACCTGTGCTCTCCTCTATTGTTTCTTTCAGTGGCAATTTACTACAATTATATCCCTATTCCCTGCTCACACAAACTCTGCCAACAGAAAGCAATCCTATCCTACATCCTGGAAGGCCCATGTATTTTTTCCCTCACACAACAGATGTCATGACATCAAAGAACAGAGATTATTATCAGCAAGCCTCTCAAGGTACACACAACAGGAAACAAAACCACACAGCTGTTTAATAAAAGTCTTGTTGAGGACCCTCAGTATACTTACAAAAATTCACACCTAAGCAGAATCAGTCAGTTTTCATACAAGACTTCCCCTAAGTGCATGATGGTCAGATTTCAAAAAAACTAGTCACAGTTGATAAAAGGAAGGAATGCATGGAAACTCTTTTCAAGTTTTCATGGGTAGAAGTGAAACAAAAGCATGGAAGTCCAGACCACAGCCAGGGTAAGATGTAGGTGGTAGATGGATAAAAGTAGGGTTTTGCAGGAGTTTTACAGAGTCAATGGAAAGGATATTTCTAATGCTACTATAAAGGAAATGCATGGTAGAAGGGAAAAGGACTAAGGGACACTTTAAATTACACAACAACAAAAATCAAACCTACAGGACAAAAAGGAGGAAACAATGCTGAGTGCAGCTCTGAAAGACAGTGGTGTAGCTGATATGAGCACTTTTCTCTCCACTGGAGCCTTGGACTACCCTAATTTGTGAACATTTACACATGTGTGTATACAATGGCACAGAAAAGACAGAGAAAGAAGATGGCTGGAAAACTGTCAGTCTCTTAACACCCAATGTCCCTTTCCTTTTATCCTACAGGTAACCTAGGACTCCCTGTCTCCTTTCAAGAACTCCTTAAATAAAAACATTTTGCCTGTAGTCATGCACACAAGCTCTATTTCCACCTTTATTTGTCAATCAGTGCTAGATTTTCTTCTCTGTTAAACTGGCTTTTTATTCACCATTATAGCTCAGTTTGAGGCAATTATCAGGCACTTCAGTCTATATGGAATAATTTCCTATTAAAAGACTTAAAAAGACACTTTTTCCTACTTTAAAACTTCCAATCTCATTGGAGAGCAGCAAAAAGAAAACATCGTGATAGTGGAAACACAGTGGAAACAGTCAATGACTCCAAATGTCTGGAAACTGGCACAACATAATAACAATAAATTAATACCATGGGAAAAAGACTAAAAACCCATTGTTTGCTGAATTATAATATGAATTAGTATAGCAATCCAATAGTATAGGAAAAACAGCCTACATACATGATCAAATTCAATGTGAAATCCCTATCTACAGATATCTGAAACTTATAATTTATTGTAATCTTTAAATACATTGATCTTATTTATCCAACCACTGTACTTATCTGAAACTGAAAGCTTACCTTACCATCAAGAGAGGTAATTATTTTCCTACAGTTTATGCCTGAAAGAGTTCTCTTCTGCTTAAAAATGTAGTTGGGTTCTATGAGCATTATTTCTTTGCCCTTGCACTATATCAGAATGATTCCATAGGAAATATATTTAGTCCATAAACAAAGATTTTTTTAAAAAAGTTTTCTGCAGCTGTACAGCTGAGCTTGCAAATTCATCCAGGTCCAAAAGTACAAAGTGCACCTCTACAGACTATCAGTGCAAGAAGGTGTCTGAACAGAAGCCAGCTTCAGTGCAGAAACCATGTAACTGTGACACTGTTTTCACCATTTCAGAGCTAATAAACTCTGCCTCTTAAAGTGAGAAACAGGTCTAATACTTCCAGGAAGACATTCAACCATAATGAAGGTCAAGTTATACTCCAGATGCATACCTGTAATTTCACTCACTTCATTAACAACCATACAAAACTAGAAATGGTATCAGATTTGAAGCAGCTAAAATGGCTTTGCTGATGCTGCTCAATTCTGGATGATTCCTTCTTACTCTACTGGAGTGTTCATTGACGTAACAGGATTCAAAAGCATGAGCATTCCTGCAGATATGCTCAGCAGAGAGCTGTATTATGAGAGGAGACAAGATCTGCTGAGAAAGCAATCTTTCCATGGCCTTAGCTATATGGAGTATTTGTAGTTAAACTGCTACGGATTATTTAAAATGGGTTTGGTTAAAGTGCCACAAGCTATGCCCATACCTTTTTAAACATTGTTTACAAATGGCTTAAACAAGAAAAAGATAAAACGAAATGAAAATGAAGCTTTTATAAGCCAGTGTACATTTATTTACATTAGGACTCAAACCAGCTTACACTTTACTGATGGTTATGTATGCAACAGCATTTGCAAAACAGACTACTGACAAAACTATGCAAACATTGTTCTTGCAGTACTGTCAAGTCAGCTTGGGAACAGCTACTGCTGTGGTTTCCTTGTGAAAGTATAAGCACTTTATGATCTGATAAGAGACACTGTAGGAGTATATTATAATAAAGACAGAATTTCAGTTCCAATTCTTCATCCTCATAAATTCACTAGGGTAACAAAAGCCCCGTGTGACATAGGTGCAAGTAATTCTGGGCTTTAAACGTGAAAACTACAAATTTGAAGCTTAAGTAATTGCACTTGATGCTGTCTGTCAATACTGGATGAACCAACCAAGATTTCAAACTGTGTCCCCTTTTTGGCTTCAGAAAAGAAATTTATGAAAAGCTTAGCTTCCAAAATAGCTAATTTAAATACACATAATCCAAATATCTGAGCGTTGTTTACTTGTAATTCAAAATTACCATACAGTTCTCTGTAACTGGACTCCAAAGATTGTACTTGATTACTGATGTCAATTTATTGTTGAAATGCTAATTTCAATGAGTATAAATGAGTTTCTTTTCTGTCTCTCCCAAGAACCACTCACTCAGCCATTATGTGGACATCCAAAAAGTCTACATATTGAAGAAACAGTCTCGTTTATTTCCCAAATATGGTAATACACCTTCTAAACCAGAATTTTACCTGAACTGTAGTTCAGAGAGATGCATAATCAGAGCATGAAGGGGAAATGGCTCTCTCTGCTTCAGGTATCTTCAGGTACAACAAGGAAGTTCTAGAACTGTCAAATCGTAAACCTCAAAACCAAAGAAACCTGTTTGTTGTACAGTCTGTGTGATAAGTGCTCAAACCAGTAAATTTTGGTATACTCTGTAATTAATCAGGTCCTACTTCCCAAGACCAGATGTGACCAGCTGTGACAAAGGCATGCAAGTACAAGCATCCCTGGTATATGTGCCAGCCTTGTTGACAAGGCATTTTCCTAGAGACTCCTTGGTCCAGTCTTAGGCCACATGACTTCACTGTTGGAGAATAATACTCATCTGGGCAAGCAAAAGGAGGCAATTGCAATAAAGACTGGCTATAAAAAGATTTAATTCTGGATGAGAAGTGGATTTACAGAACATGAGTAAGGAAAGAACCACTGCTAGGCTTCACTCATCTTCTTTTAATAAAAGATATATGTTCTTTTTTACTTAATAAATAGAAATACATGACAAAGTTTAGAGGCAAAATATAGAGTGATATCTCAAAAAGTTAAATACATTTACAGTTTTATTGATAGTTTAAATTAACATGATGCAATCATACCTTTATTATAGAACTTTTATACTCACTTTGAACGTTTCTCTTATAATTTTCTAATCAGACAAAATTTGTCAGTTTATTACCAAGAAAATTAAATTGATTTTTAAAATCTGAAGATTCACCTTTTTACATATGCCTGCATACCTGCATAAATAAAAAGATCTAAATCATTAATTATTTTGAAAGATTTCTATAATTCATCTGATTGTAAAATTACTTTGGAAAAAAATTCACAGCTATTTGATAAAATATAGGTACTACTACACTGCTTAAATGCTGGTCATAAATTGAGAAGACTTTCTTTCATAAAAATGTCTAAAAAGCTTGTATTTCAGAAATCTGTTTTTCAAGTGTTTGTGTTAACCATAATGAAATTCATGAGCATGTGTGAACAACATTTCTTTTTTAAATAAAAGGATTTTCCTGACAAGGAAACCAGACCTGGCTACAAAAGCCATGGCTGACTTCCTGCTATTTCATTAGATCTAAATAATAAGTCAAGGCAAATAAAAAAAAGTGTGCACATTTCTGCTTCTCCAGGAAAACATTAGTACAACCCATCTAATATCCAGTTAAAGAGTTCAAGTATCAAGGTTAAGGTAATCTGATATTATCTTAGAAATTCTTGTCTGGATCTTCTGTCCATATTCCACTTAGTAATAACATTATCCTTTCTTGCTTATTGTATTTTGTCCGTATTGTTAATGGTCAAAAATAATTAGAATTATTTGGTACAGCTTCTATTTCCACTAGCATATGCAATTAAGACCTAATAGGATGTTGAAACACAGGCAAACAAGGTCATATGGCTACATCATGGAACATAGACTTACATGGCCCTTAAAGAAAAAAAAAAGTCAAAACCTCAGAATTTCAGCATCTATTAAAAACCAAAAATTTTGAAATTCTGGGATAATAAGTGAATGGGAAATAACAAAAAGGCAACATAACTCATACAAAACCATCTATATTTCCTTTTTTAACCCTCAAAGATCAACATCAACACAGAAGTTGGAAAGTCAGTCTAGAGAAAAGTAAAGAAGCTTAGCCAAATAAAAAATTACTTACATTTCACCTTAAATATATACAGAATTGACTGAAATGGCTAGTGTTGTTTTCAAGATTTTATGGAGGATGGGCAAAGTACCAAAAAACTACAGAAACAAGAAACAATGCTTTCATTTAAAGAAGAAAACAAAAAAGGAACCAGTTCAGCCAGCTGAATTTCAATTCCTAAAAAAAAAAAAAAAGGGGGGGGGGGGGGGCGGAGAAATTGGCAATGCAGTTTGTAAGTCCCTAGACAATAAATGCAATAGAGTGAAAGGCAAAATTCAGTTTGACATGAATGTTGAGGACAGATCCTAAAACCTTTCTAGTGGCCTTCCCCAACACATAATAGGTTTGAACAAGGGAAGGCACATGCTGCTGGTAGTCTTTAAAACAGTCAGATAAACTTCTCATGCACAGCCTAGATATAGTAATTGTTTCTTCCCTGGGGCATCTCAACAGACCTAACAGCTCTCTTCAGCACCTTCCCTACCTTCCCTATTCTGTGGTTCTGTGAAAACATGTTTTAATTTAGCTATCCCACACATAAGGACAAAGAAAATAATCAACATGCACACTTGGGAAAGTAATTTGAAAAGCACTGTCTCCAGAAAGAACATGGGGAACTGCAGCTCAGACTCTACTGTGTATTTTTTACTGTGGTTCAGCTGCCTAGAAGGCTAATTTGAACTAAAATATATAAAAGTAGAAATACCAGGTAAAACAAAAAAACTTCCTTTCCTGCATACACTATGCCAATCTGATGGTTTAAGAATATGGTGACTTTCCCCATGTCAGAACTTACTTGAAAATACTGGAAGAATTTTCAAGGCCCCTATTGATTTGTTAGAGAAAAGGAGCCTCTCAGTACATGCCTTAAAAACCTCACTATAGGGAAATTAATGAAAGTTGAGAAGTGACTTGATATTTTTGCATATACACATATATATTTATATATATACACACCTTTAAGACTCATTAAGATGTCTTAGAAGAAAAAAGATTGGGGAAAAAAATTAAGATTTTTTCAGATTTATAAATTAACTCACAGAAAACCACAATGAATAGAAATGGACATTACACAAATGTGTCTTGCAGAGGTATAACTTCCTAGCAACACGAAAATTACTCTCTGAAAGTTCTTACTACAGGAAATGGACATAATTGCTTCAATTTTTAAGTAACTTTAGATACCTTTCAGTAACGTAATTTATATTCAGCTTCTGGAAGAGAAACAAAACTCTCTGACCTACATACACAAGATTGAATCAGATTATCACAATTCTCTACCTGGCCTAGAAGTCTGAACGCTTCCTTCTCTCAGCTTCTATGAGATGCTTCCTAGTCTGTGCATTTTGCAGCAGAAGGGACTGAATACAAAAGTGACCTGATGCAAAGACAGGGAGAAAGAATACTCTTTCAGGTACCTCAAATGCAACAGCCATATAAAAATAACTCTTTAAGTTCCACAAAGTAAGAAAGGAGCTTTAAGAGTTGGCAAGTGAAGAACTCAAAGAGCCCTAGGGAAAGGAAATATGCAAGGAGAAAAATCAACATATTAGAAGGAAGATGACTGCTATCCATCATGGAAGAAATGGTGAGTTGTCTCTTGAAAAGGCTCTGGGCTTAAAATACATGCAGAGAGAAGTAAAACCCATCTACTCCCATAGCCTGGGATGTCTGACACGTTTCAACTTTATAGCACCTCAGGTTTTCTGCTGTCCCTCCACAGACTCAGACTTGCCTGACGAAGCAGTTCCGAAGTCAGGGACATCACAAAAAGCAAACATGCATTCTACTGTTATTGCTGTACTGATTAATCCACATCTAAACCTACCCTGTACATTACATACAGTCTTTGTTTACATTTTTATTACTGTACAAGTTGCTCCGAAGGAATCTTTCCCCTCCCTATAGTAATAACCAGGAAAAGAAATTTCCAATAATAGATGATGTTTCCAAGTGTGGTTATTATCATAACAATTTAACCTCCAGTCCATCCTAACAGCCATTGCTAGAAAAAATTCTCCCTTTGGCCGGCAATGCATCAAGTTGTATTCCAAAATACTGTCAAGGCTGCCACTGGATGCTCAGCAGAAGACTTCAGCAATGTAACTAATTAATGCTATCTGCCTGCTAAAGAAAATTTAACATTGCCAGTTCAGGCAGGATCTTTTTTGTGACAGCAAAATAATGTATTTGACATGTTTATATACAATTCCCAGGCTTAAGGTCTCAATATTTCTGTCATAATGGTGTCCCAAATAAATAGTAACAATGAAATTTTGAATATCAGAGTAAATTATAAAGTGGTTAGAAAACAGAACCTAAGTTAAATATAACTATTTTTTTTAAATTAAGACATTAATGTGTAATAGATTCTTAAAAATTTAATAATGAGAAAGATTTATTATGCTACCAACACATATAGGATTCCAGAGGTGCCAAGACATTTACACATTACAGAACAGGAGAACCACAAGACATTTTTTGGAAGACATGTCAGAATAAGCTAAGTTTAAAGAGATACAGAATACATTTGTACTCTATATTCTTGAATCACTAGATTAGATAAATAAATATGTTAAACATTTCCTAGGACTTTCAGATCATTATGAATCTGAAATGGTTCATTATGAATGAATTGTTGACTGAATAGTATGTCAAGGCACCTATGGAACAGAGGGTGACATGGAAAGGTGGCCCTTTAAAAATCAGTCCTAGAGCAGCTCAGTCCTGAAGTCCCTTTTCTGCCTGAATGAAATTTTGACTTCCAGGGACAAAGACAAAACCTTGTTCTCTATGATATGGAAGCAACAGAACATGGAAGAATTGAGATATGGGAAGAAATATACATGTACTAGGGATATGCAAGGAAGAAGTAGTTATAATATAGCATTCATTACAGACCTGAATAATGAAGAGCAGGAAAACATCAGCAGCAAAGCATACAAGAAAAGGGCAGGCTGACTATATTAAAGCTCTTCTGGAGCTGAGCCATCTTACAAACACGGGAAACATTCTGAGAGATAAAATGCTCCACAAAGCGTACTGAGACAAAGTGTTTGTTTAGCAGATGGGGGATTTTTTTCAGAATTGTAAGGTAGGTTTGGCTCCTCTTTGCAATGTTGGGTACTTTACAGCTGCTTAAACATCTGGCCAGTTAATATTATGACCTTCTAAAACTGCTAAGATTATCAAAACATCTAAAAATCTGATTTCAAATGTTCATAACACTGGAATTTAACTTCATATGTCTTATAAACAGTACTTCCTATGCAAAAGTACAATGCAGTATCACTAAAGCAAAAGCCTAAGTGACAGTAGAGCCCAGTACATTACAACAGAAGCTCTATTTTGGAAAACTGCATTTAATGTAGATATGTAACATTAGTTCATCTATATTGAGCTCCAGTTAAATGTTATAAACATTTTTATTTATTTTTAAGCCAGAAATTAAATCTGAAATTCTTTCTTATTTATTACCCAAGGGACACATTAGCAGCAGTACCTCCTTACTGAGCTAGGCTATATATGTATTAAAGGAAAGTATCTGTCAGCTGAACAAGAAAACCAGGAGTTGTCTGTTTTGGTCAATACTTAATTTCCACATGAAAGCTAAGAACATGTGCACCTACCTAGGAAAAACAACTCTAAATTTGGCAAAACAGACAGGGTATAGTTTTATTTTTTACCAACAGTGTATAATTGTTTCTTAATCAAACTACCTTAGCCAGCCAGTAGAAAAATTTGTGGGAGATTATATACTCAGTCCCCCAGAATCAGGTTTGAATTTTCTACTTAACATCAAATTCATGTTGTGATGCTGTTATTCTAAGAAGCAAACTAACATTTTTTATCTTTTTTCCGTGCCCTGAATCCATGGGCAAAAAAACAATACCAACAAGCTTGTATTTTAATTGCTGGTACAAAACTATTCAGTCAACCATTTATTGATTCATAAGGCTCTGGAAGTCCTAGGAAATGTTTAACATACTTATTTTCATTATTTCCATATGCAAATCAGATATTAGAATAGGCCTTAATTGCAAATTAACTTCCTCTTCCTCCCCCCCATGATGAAGAGATACAGGACAGAGCTTTCTCTGTAGGATAAAGTTGATGAAAATTTTTAAAATAGAACTTTCTGTACAGTTGCTCAGAACCATACTGTTGCTTTCTGCAGTTTCAGCATTTCCAGAACTTGGAGGAAAGCATAAATAAACTACAATAATAAAAAGGAGCTCCACCAGAGATCTGAGACAATGTGCACATACACAGGAACTTCCCTTTTTCAACTCTTGGTAGTCCCTGATTCACAGAATATCCTAAATCAAAAAGTTATATAAGTTGGACATAGGAAAGCGGTAAATTTATCCTTGACTGAAATTTGAGTTTATAGTCTCAGAATTTAATTGGACAGTGACTGTGGTGAAGGTTGCATTCCTATGCAGTTGAAGAGAATGTCAACACTGGGGGAAGAGTTCAGGTTGCATGAATGATTTTGAACACAAACAGCACCTGCATAAACTCCCACTTAAGCTTCAAGCTTGCACACTTTGGCACTGTGGCATAATGCTGCTGCTGCTGGTGCCCAGGGTACCAGGATAACTTTACTCACAAGAAGTTTCTTTACATTTAGCAGACTGTTAAGAGTCCAGAAATTCCAGTGAACAGCAACAATTATATACATGGTGCAGGTGAAATATTTTCCCCCTACTGCAACTCCAAGGAAAGGGAAAATCTACCCCATCTACATGACTAGACTGCAGATTTGAGAACAGAGCCCAGTTTTACCCTTACACCTCCACTCTCACTACTGATTTGACAGCTCTCTTCAACTCCTAAGCAATGCTTGCAACTGCTGCCAAGTTTTCAGAGGCTCATAACTACACAAAGGCAAATCCTTCTATCTAACGCTTATAGGCTTGACAAATCTGAGTGGTAGCCATGGGGAAAAAGAAAATGCCTCTTGTGTAGTTCAAGCGCTCCTGTCAAATGTCACAAGATCTACCGCAAAAAAATGGATATACTCTCAAAGAAAAGGTCATAACAACTCCTTCCAAGGAAAAGTCAGAGCATATCTATGCAGGTTTTGCACATGGTAATGTCTCAATACTAGTTTAGAAAGATATATGGGTAGGGTATAGCTATAAAACTCTCAAATGAAGTCATACTAATGATGAAACAAAAGCACTTCTATTGCTACAGTTTATAGCTATTGATAAAATGGAGAATAGTTTGTGGTGTGGAAATTTCAGACTGATAGAAATATTTCTCAGCAGTAGCACTATGAAACAAAAAAAAAAGCTCAAGAAAGTGCAATACTGAAACTCATCTTGATGAAGGGTGATTTCCATAATCTATTTGATCTATAAATCAACAAACCAAAACTATTGACCTATGCACTTCTTCCTCCAAAATCAAACCATATTCAGCATCTTATCCAGCTCTGATTTAGTGTCACAAACATTAGATTAGTTACTCTTAAGTACATTTACTTTGCAGCATTTCATTCTTTTCCTACGGTTGTTCAATACAGAAAGGTTATAGACACCTATCTGCAAAAGTAAAGGCAGAGAGGAGGGGATTTAAGCTACAATATCTGGGGATTTTACAATGATTGAACAGACTGTTTATATATTTTTGCCTTAGTTTTCACTTGAAGCAAGATGGTATAACTCAGTCCAATCCCTCTGTGTGGAAGGCAATTATTCACCAGCTTCCTTTTGGCAAAGAATTCTTTCACCTCTTATTTTAAAGCACCGAGGCTACCAAGGTGTTTCCTGCTCAGCCATTTATCACAGCAGGCTTATAATTTATTTTAACAAGAAACACAAGATAAAAAGAATATCACAGAAAGCGATGCCCCGCAGTAAAGGGAATGTAATTCTAAAAGCCACCAAGACAGGGTTCCAACACTGAATATTCTCCTGCCAAAGCAAGCACTGTTAATGCATGTTTAGTCACAGCATTGTACAGACTGCTGATGTATTCAGGAATTACTGCCCCCTCCTCATTCCCCTCAGTTAGACTGTCCACAGTATTATGAACAACTGACACATAGCACCAGCTGTATATGCACACAAACCCACACATCAGCACGCACCTACACTCTGTACCATGCTACTAAAACACCACATTTCTTCTGTCAGTCTCACCTTCTCAAAGGTATACACATGCTATTGCAAAAACTAGTCTGAACAAATGAATGCTTTTACCTTCATTTCTAGATTAAGATTCTTCATTGTGAGGAACAATTAGCACCAGCTGATGGAGCTATTACTTTGGTTGAGCTTTGAAATTCGTACAAAGTTCACAGTAAGTTTGAAGTCACTACAGACTTGGGGTTTTTTTTGCCAACACAAGAGATATGTTCCTACTTCCTCCAGGAAACATATAAGTAAATTCCAGAATTCATTAAAATGTTTTTGCTCTGCCTAGTCCCTGGGATACATGATGAAACATCCTGGACAAGTGAGCATAATTGAAGTTAAACATTTCTAGCATTCAAGAAGAAAATATTGGCCTTTATCATGCAAAATAAATCCAAACTTTTTTTAAAAACTTCACCTTTTCCTTTGAGATTTAAAAGAAGAAACTTACACACAGGGGGATTTTGAACTTTTTTCCTCTTAAGTTTATCTTTATTATTTGTAAACTCCTGCATCCTCTCAGCACAAGGAATTATTCCATTCTTCTCTGAGCTTTTCCATTTTCCCAGCCAAACATCTGCACTTGCCCTCCCCCATCTGCTGTTCTTGTTCTTGAGTTAGTTTACCACCTCAATCACAGCAACTTCCTTTTCAGTTTCACTAGACAATAGATTAGTGCTCTCCTGAATGAGGTTGCCTTCTGTCTTTTCTATCTTTCCATCTTTTCCCCTTCACTAACCTGAGGTGATAAGAAACACCACTAGCAAAAGCTCATCTCCTTTGCTTTAAAATTTATTTTGTTTTATTCTCAGTAACTCTCCATGCCAGTTTTTCCAAGATTAAGATATGAAAAAATAGTAAGACAAATGCAAAGATAAGCCAAGAGCAAGGCCTCATATATATGTACATATGTGTAGGTATAAACACTTGTTTTAAAGCAGACTAGGAAGAAGGCCACAAACTAGGAAGAAGCAACACAAACACATTCCTACAAACCACTGTAACTATTGTTAAACATTTACTTGGTTTTGCCTGTGTGCAGTGTTACCCAATAGGCCATTTCCATTGTATTTAATAAAGTAAGTGTGATGAGATGCTACAGTAGCCAAAGTGGTCAGTTCATAAGACATTTTAGTCACACATGAATTGTCCGGGCCGTACAAACCTGTAAACAGAATTTTAAATTAAAAATAAAACAAATCTGTCCCACAGGCTGAAGAGCCAGAGGGCAGTAAACAAAGTCTATAACTTATTTCTGTAAGTTTCACTGTCTTGAGAGTTGCTAGGAGCCAAGAATGGATCAGCAGATCAGACTGAGGAACAGAATTTTCCCAACTGCAAACTCAACAGCTTCAAAACCAAACCACTCCACCATTTTATCATATTGATCTACATGAAAATGAAAGACTTAAAAAAATTTTCTTAAACTACAGTAAAAAATTAAGTAATTCCTGGTTTCCTTGCAACTAATGTACATAAGCAAACACTAAAGTATTGTATATTTCTTGGGAATTTTTTGTTATTATTGGAAAGTTCCAGTGAGCAACTGGAACTATAAATCTCATTCCAACAGTTAATTCCATATTGACTTGACTCAAACAATGATGTTAAACCATTCTACACAGACTTTCAGTTCTGCTTTGTATAAGATCCTGTTTTGCCACTACCAGCACATCAGTGCCTTACAGCAGTATGCAAAGTATAATGAAATTTAGTTAATATTAGACCACATTCCTCTTTAACCTTTTTTCCAGAAAGTGGAATACTACTATATGTAATATTTTCTTCACATATAAGTCTTGATTTATTTTTTAAATTAGAAGCAGCATGTTAAATGTGTTCTTTTTACACTTATGGGGAAAACAACAGCTGGGAATGTCCTTGATCATACTTGTTTCCCCATGGGCATTCAATTCATAATCTAGAAACACTCACCTGCCAAATAAATAACACTATCCTTCCAAAGTCCCTGCTATGTTCTCAATCACCGTCTTGGGGTTTGAGTCTTTTGCCATCTGAGGACTCCTTTTACAATGCTAAGCCTTGTGCTTCTTTTAAATATTGGAAACAACTGGAGATCTGACAAAATCCAGGACTACTCTATAAATTGAAAAGAAAAAAATTACAAAGTTTAGCAGTTAAAAACAGAGATGTGACACTGTTTAGGTCACTGTGAGGTGACAGCCTCCCTGAATAAACAACAAACACACCAACACTAAACCCTTTCCTATTGTGTTTCCAGATATCTATCACCAACTGTTTCTAAATTTCTAAAACTAAATTCTTACTTTGCCAATTTGTCCAAGAATTGTAAAATGCTATTTGTGAAACATATTCAACTCTGCAGATAAATACTGGTCCAGACTTTCTGAGGTTCAGAGGGGAACAGAAGCCAAATCTCTTAGCAATTCTTTAAAATATAATTTTGACATTTTTCACTTGAGCCTTTCTCTTTATAATCCTCCACACATGAGGATTACAAACATTGGGGGAAATGGTTCTCCTGAACAGCCACAGCTATCCCAGCCACTTCTGGGTTTGCTTTTTGTTGCCTGCTTCTCATTTAATGTATGTTAAACAAAGGACTGAGAAAAAGCACGCAGCCACTAACAACCCTCCTTGGGACACCTTCAGCAAGGTACAGCCTGTGAAATAGGCGCTTCACTCTCTGTCCCCTCTGACACTCGGCCTTCTTCCTCCTTGCAAGTGCAATCCTCTCCCAACAGCATGGCTCACTGTGTTTTTGAGGGAGGGATACTCCTATTTTTGGGACAAAGGCACAGTCATCCCCTTGGTTAGTGCTAACAACAACAGCAACCAATACCAGAGGCCCAGAAAACAAGGTAAGGTAGAAGTCTCACAGCCCACTTGCCTTGCTAAGGCACTCCTTGCCTGCCTCCAGCAATCTGCCACTCAGAGGGAGCCTGAGTAGGGCAGAGCATTTTAACACCCTTCCAAAAACCTCTCCCAGTTTCTATGCAGTTGTGTGAATCAGTATAAGCTACTGGGAGTCATATTAGCCTACAGAAACAAAGTTTCAAAGGTTAGCTGTGCCATCTCATTTTGCTTGCAAACTACCACCCAACAGAGACATTGAAAGCTTTTTATTCTTCCATATAAGGAGGAAACAGCAAAATACTGTTCCCATTCTCTAACAGGAATTAGAATTTTCTAATATGAAAAGACAGCACTGTTGTAATTTCATTGTTTTCTGAATAGTAAACACATAAAGCAAAGCTTGGAAAATGAGAATTTGCTTCCCCTTACATGCATATCTTGCAGTTGTCAGTCTGAAATGTCATCTGCTATCCAATCACACTTTTTGAAGCTCTCTGCTACCAGCTTCTCTTTTTACTAACCAGCTTAGTATCAGCAAATATTTTATGAGGTTAAGAGAGTGTCAATTAAGATAACCAAACAAGAACTCTCAGAATTGCCTCACTAGCTCATTTGCCCCTATGAAGAAAGGGAAAAGACACATCCTTCATTCTACAAAAGTGACTAAACAGCAGCAAAATTCATGTAAAGGCGAGAGCACAGTTTAACATTTTCATATGCAACACAGAAGACTATAACAATATAATAGTGAAACTTCCTTTCAAATTTAGATCTGAAAGCATAGGTTCATCCTTCAGTCTCATTAAGTCACAGGATATGCAAACATAATGCTGATAAACCAAAGAAACCCCAAATTGTTGTATCAGCCCTAAGGCATAGATACAAAAAGTTCTTTTCAGGACTTCCTACAGCTTACAAAAGGGAAGCAGCCAGAGAAGCCCTTTCTTAAGCTCTTTCTTCAGAAACCTCTGCAGCACTGAACAAGATTCCCTCCTTTACACACCTACCCTTAAATACCCTAATTTTAAAATATTCCAATTAACAGCCAGAAAGTGAGCGTAAAAGAAATGAGGCTGGTAGCTCTCCCTTCCTATCCAACAGGAAGAAAGTTTTCTTTAGGGCAAAAGTTACTTTTGCTTGTTACCCAGCTGATAAATAACAAAAAAATTAGAAATCAACAATACCATTACCATTCCACTCCTCCATCTGCAGCTTTTGAATTCCATACTTTTTTTTTAAAGCTTCTGAAGAAGGTTTTTCTCACTCACTTTTCTGGGTTAAGATTTTAAACAAACAATTAAAGAGACTTGTGCATCAGGAAATTTAAAGTACCTTTTGCTGGTAATTCCTCCATAAGTGCATGTGTTACTTCCTCATCCCTTTCCTCCGAAGAGCAAGGAATTTTAATAGGATAATGTGAAAGCTTATAAAACCATCACTGAGCATGTAAAGATTTAAGGGAATGTTTAATACATGTTAAGCAACACCAATAAGGTATCATGGCTATTCTTTTAAAAACCTCAACACTTAATTGTATATAGATCAGGAAAATAAAGGTGCTTTTTCAAAAGCTGATTGGCAATTTAGGTATTACTAACTACTGCCTTTATCCATATTTAAATATAACAGAAGCAAAGCCAATTCAGGGAGGAGAAAAAAGCCGAACTTGGCTTTTAAGTGCTTTCTGGTAGTCAGCCTCTCTTGCCTTTAATCTTCCTTCTCATCCTCCTATGTATCTTTGCCTCTTTTTCTAAAGGCAGTAACTCCTATGGTCAATATTCCTGTATTTGGTGCCTGTCCAAACCCTCGTTACTTGATAACAATCACAAGTTCCTGGTTCACAAACTAGCCTTTCACAGCCTTCTGCTTCTGCATGCATCCCATCAGAACCACAACAAAAGTAATATGTGTTTTCCATATAATTTTCTACCTTTTTTTTTTTTTTTTGAGAGAGAGAGAGAGGAAGTAGGTTAATGAGTTCTGATGTATTCAGTTATGCTAGATACTTACTCAGCTGGAACATTCACTGCAGATGATCAAATCTCTAATTCAGTTGTGGTCTGGAGTTATTTTACATAGGGCATCACAATAGTTTAAGTCCTTAATTAAAAAAAAAAAAAATTCCAAGAAAGTTCCAGATCTATATTAATTGATTAACACAATAAAAAAGAAGCCATAGCTCACTAAAACATGATCAGAAATAGCAACTTGATATTTACAAAAATAATGAAAGACAGTACTGCAAGTGTATACATTTTACTGCACAGACATAAAAATAGCTTTAAAAGAATGACTGCCTTTAGTATAAGCTGAAGTCAATACATTATAAAATGTGAAAACAACTTTCAGCTCTAGTTAAGATTCAAGAAAGCTCTCAAATATCATAAGTCACCCAGAAAAATACAAACCCCAAATCTAGACAACTCACACAGACACAATTTTCTCGGGAGAAAATGAGGAAAAAATCAAAAAAACCCCAAAAAATAAAACCCTCAAAACTTGAATTCATTCCACCCATCTAAAATACTACATCTGTTCCAAAGAGGTTAACTGTGTATGCTCTAGTTTATTTGGATATTAAATGCAAGATAAAAGATCTCTAGGCTAAAAGTAATAGATTGTATCTTATTTTTTGGAAATTAACAGATTCCATAGGTGTGTTCCCACCCAGCCAATCCCGAGGCTGTCGTGCAGCTCTACCACCTCTCTGAGCCCAATCACAGCCCTGAAGGAAACTCGTTTTGCAGTTTGTCTCGGCAGCGCTGATGATGAATGGCTGCTTTAGGGGAAGAGATCAAGCTGTGAGGTAAATCTTTCTGTTTGTTCCATCTGCTTTTCTATTTTAAACAGCTGCAGTGATCAGCCTGGCACTCTACATTAAGTACATGTGAATTTCATAAGAGAAAACATTTCTATAAATGAAAACATGACATAGGGAGGACAAATCTTTCTCAAACTAAACACTGCAACTATTGCAGACAGCTGCAGAAATTTACTGTTATTTTGTATCCGCCTTCTAGAAAAGATAACCATAGCTCAATTTTATGGCTTTTACAAGGTCTACTTTGCAGCCGTATCTGGTTTCAAGATGATGGTGTTCTCCACCTTTCTTCCTCCTGCCTAGCTCCACTTTGCAATAGAACTTGTGAGATGGCAGGAGAAGTGATATGTGAACACAGTATGTTTATTAGAATATGCAATTCAAATATACAAAAGCCTTAACCTACAAGCATTACTTATCTTGTAACTGTGCTGAGGTTGTGCTAACGTAAGGTTAACACAATCCAGCCTGGCTGCAAAGGTCACCATTTTAAAGGAATGCTTTCAATAAAGCCTATTACTGATTTTAAGAGAAAAAGACTGGTAAACATTCTAAGAAAAGCAATGGTTTGGGGTGTTTTTTTCCTTTGGTTATAAACACCATTCTTGAATGGTCAGATTCCAGTGTGGCCGAACGCTGCTTTCTCTTACACTTTCATGGTGCTGTTCTTTATCTCCTGACATACTGTGCAGCACTTCTCAAAGCTAGCTACATTTCAAATGTGTCTTGAAAAGAGTATCTACCCCATCCCCAAACTGAAATGTCTTAGCATTCTAAGGAACGAGAATTCTAGCACATGTAGATGCAAAGACCATAACGTGGTTCTTTTCCTATTACTCTGTTTCTCTCCCCCGCCTTAAATTCAGTTTCTTTGAAAGTTTGAACATGTTTAGCCACTTCTGAATTAAAGTAAAGGAAAAGTGAAGTGAGATGGCAATAAAATTAAATTGAAAATAGCAGCACTGTAGGTTGCCTTTTCAAAGTCTCAAAAGAAATTACAACATCTCTTAGACAATTTCTACTATATTCTGTCTGTAGATAATTTTCTGCACATTAATATGTCATGCTCTAGAAGTTTTCTGAAGTGTAGTAGTATATAAAAGTTAGCTGAAAGTATTTCAGCTTCAACCAAATATACTTCTATAACTTCATCCTATCAGCTTTTCACATATCTCAAAATTATTGAGAAGTTCTATGAGGATTATTTACATTTTAAAGATAAGCAAACTGAAATGGGGCTCTAACTCATCCAAGATCACACAGCAAATCAGAGAGTGGCAATGCCAGGAACAGAACTCATCTCCCAGGCCATTCCTAGAACTGTTAAGCCCATTTCAATACTGCTGAAGCAGGAGAAGGTACATTTTGGGGAGAAATGCCAGCAGAAGATTTCTTAGTAAGGAGTCAGAGAGAACACTCATGTGCCAAGTCCTTGAGACATCAAAGTCCCGATTATATTTCTGTCCCCTCCTTGCAATAAGGCAACTTGTTGAAAGTACCTTTCAAGAGCAGGACACATGAATGTGAATTTGACACCAAGTTGGCAAAGGCTTCAGAACTTAAGATATGATCTTAAAGGCTAACTACAGTATCTTTTGATTAGCAGAATTGAAAGCTGACAAGTTTATAGATTCACTGTAAAACTCTGCAAATACAATGGCCAAACAACAAAAGAACCCCAATCCCCGTGTTAATCCCTTAAGAAGAAATCAAAATTATTTTATTAGAGAACTATCTGTACAGTTTCTATTATTTCATAAGTTTCATTTTACAGAAGATTTTAATATTTAAATCAGTTTTAAGGTTGTTAGAGAAACTTAGCACCTTTAAGGACAATTTCAGGACAGGGACTGCAATTTTCTGTATTCAGACAGACCTAAAGTAGACATTTTGAACATTATTCTAATGGTAACACAATACACAGTTAAGTCATGCTACCAAGATGTTTTCTATTGATTCACGAGTAAGGACTGGAAAAATTGTGCAAAAAGCCTTTGCACAACCAGCATGAAAAAAACATGTCAAAGTAACAAAACAAAACCCCAAACAAACCAGAAAGATTCTACTATACTTACCTGCTTTCAGCAGTATCTTAGATTTATGCAGATAATCCTAAATTGTCATACTCTGTCAAGGAGCTGCAACACTAAATTGTGACCTCCCCCAGGTTGACAGTTTTTCTTTCATTTGAGTTTTCAGACAGTTGAACTTTGCTTGCTTTATTTCCTCACCTCCCCACCCCCATGTCCTGCCTCAGCAGTACCTTCTGTTATGCTACTGTGCGTCAGTGGGACACGTTCCTGCAGCCCCACGTCCTGCATGATGCAAGAATGTGCAATCTGGAATGGCTGTTATTGATACAGTCCCAGCAAGGTTTGTGCCTTATGGGCACACAAAGTTGGGCAGAGCCTGTCTGTACAGTCAGTACAGAAATCAATACTTTTATGTAGTAAGCACCAGTGGAACTGAACAGATCTTTAAAAACAAAGTTTTGATTTCATGACACAACATGAAAGTTGGCATCATCTGCAGGAAAATAGTAAGATGATGGCAAAGTAGGAAGCAAGAGCAGTGAGGTGATGATGACAGAACAGGGAAGGGAAAAGCTGAAATGAGTTCAGTTTAGGATATACTAAGGTAGTCATCAAGTATGAATATGATCTATGCCCAGACAGCTGAGACAGAAAATGGAATCTGAAAATCAGAGAATAGAGATGGTCTACCTCAAAAAAATTAATAGGGAAAACCTGGATGAGTTTGATGGTGCAGAGTAAGTGTAAAAAAAGCCACAGCAATAATACCATGCACATCTAATTAACATGAAAATTGAGAATTTGCACAAACTAGAGTCAAAAATCTTTATTAGCCTGGTAATGTAGACATTACCATTCACGTTGCTTTAATTTTCAAATTCTGCCAATCTAATACTTGCAAGTTCCGCTCTTTCCTTACAATCCCCGGCTATGGAGTTCAGTGAAGTGATTGGCTGTTAATTGCCAAGTATTCTTGCACTTTAGCAGGATACACACACTTCATTCCAATAACATGCTTTTATTTGGCAGTTGGCACAGAACAGGCATTAGGGTTATGATTCAGTACTTGGTTGTCTCAATCTAATGCTGAATGAACTCTTCTCTTCCTACCATTTGGTAATCAGACTATTAAAAGGTTAAAACAGGCAAAAAGGTTTCTGAAACTTTTTTTCTACAGAATTCTTCATATTTCACATGGCACTTTTCAAGGACAAGAACACTAAAGTCAGCCAGAGGTGCATAAATTCTAAAGCAATATTTATTGTGTTACTATTAGCTATGCTTTCTCCTAATACCTTTCTCTACCACCCCATATAAACACTCGCACAAAGCCCTTACTGAAAAATACTGCTTAGCTTTGAAAATATTCTCAAAGCTTTATGTTCTTATGTTCTCACAACCTTCATGGACTACAGAATTTTCCTTTCCCAGAGTGTACCAGCGAAGGGGAGATAACACTGAACAACTGTCAGAAAACTCTTCCTAACTTCACAAGCTACTGTGTTGTTCTCCCTCACCAATCTGTACTTCCATCTTTTCCCACCTCAGAAACAGTAACAAAACTTCACCTCTTGTTTCAGCTGTCTCCAAATAAACCAGCAAGCAGCACACATTAGAACCACTGCTCAGCTCTGAGCACTGCTCCCAGCATCGCTGCACAAGGCTCTGCCTGGCTCCAAACTCACCCAAAGCAGTGAGCCCAAAAGCCTCTACGCTCCAATAGGCTGATATCTTGAGCCAGAGGTGCAACCTGTTAGACTGTCATCTGCTGAAAAACACATCTCAAATTCTACTACTCCAAGAAGGAAGAAAAGGAATCACTGGAAGAAATGGCATTATTTGAGCTTGGACTGTGTCCTCGTTCCATGAAAGCCTAATGCCAGAGTTCAGCACCTGTTTCCCCCTTCAGTTTATACAGTGGTTTGTCTAATAGGTAAAAGGTAAAACTCACAAACCAGCACTCGGACAATATAAATGGTAGGAGCTCAATGCTACTCCTGAAATCTGCTCCAGGTACAGGTCTAACTACAGTCACTAAAGCCTCTGTAAATCACCCCTTCCCAGCCAACTGGGTCTAACAATGCATAGAGGGCCACAAGAAGCAAGTCGCTGTGAGATAGATTAAATTAATAGATGTCCACCATTTAGACCAGGGACATTCCCATATTTCCAGCAGGAGAAATCAAGCAGACCATTACACAAGCACAGCCTTACCAGCTTCCATTTTGCACAAACTGCTACTTTCCCTGGTTCCACACCCAAAATGTAATGATCTACAATAAAGGGCTGACTCCATCTTTTCAAGGACATTGATAACTTAATCTTAAAAGGAAAGCTGGGGGGTTTTTGTTTTCCTTTGGTTTTGTTGCTTGTTTCTCTGTTTGATATTTTGAAGTTTAAAACTTCACAGAAGAGGGAAGGAATCGCCAAAAAGGAAGTCTGCTAACCTGACAATGGGCCAGCCTTTGGTTTTATACTAGCTATTCCAGAAACAACAATGAACCAAACAAAAAAATCCCAGACTATTTTGAAGTTCCATACTTTTAACTCTAGGTTTCTGATGTTTGTAACAGCTTTTACAACCAGGAGGTCACTAAACAGTCACCCCAGGTATTGTATAACTAATTCATGTCACTTGGGGAAGGTAGGGTGAAAGCTATTAGGCCAGTCTTCTGGGAAAACAGGGAAGAAGTGGCCATCATCAGCCACCTTCTTTAATCTACTGCCAACAGATTAAACCAATAATTGTCTACAGCACCACTTGATGTTTGGCATTTGCTACATTTCCTTCCTTTCCAAAATCCTTTAAGAAAAAGTTTTGAAGATGCTGGACTATATGCTTTAGCATACAGGCATGCTTTAACACAGAAGGAAAAGTAAACATTAGTAAGAGCTGTTACCATAATAAGTTCACACAACTGCAAGCAATCAAATTACCACCATTTTGGGAGTTAAATCTTGTCACTTCATCCACAGCAATTGACAGCATAGCATGCTCACTAGTTGATGTGTTTTACACAGCAAATCAAACAAGTCAGTTTTTATAGATGAGCTACTCCAAAATTAATGGTAATTTAGTTCATGTCCAATCATGGGAAGTTAACCTAAAATCAGAAGGCCTGAGCGTGAAGAGAAGTGTTAGAGCATACTCTGAGAGCCACAGAGAAACACTCAGGTGCTCTTCAGGTTACAGATTTTCATGGTACTGTTCATGAAACCTCTAGCATTTCATCCACTATGAGCAAGATTCAACTGTGTACACATCTTTGTTTGAAAAAAGGTCTATTAAACAGATTTGAAGCCCAGTGTCACTAAAGAGACATGTATTTCATCTCCCATTGTTCGATAAAATTGGGAGATGGGGAAACAAAAAGGCCTCTGCACATTTAATATATGCTATTATGTCATCTAGTTGCATGTTTGCTTGAGGCTTACTTCATTTGGCCTGAATATAAACTTGGAAGAACTTCAGGTTCTTTTAATGCTAATAATCTAGTTCCTGCATAATACAGTCAAGTGAAAAAGCTTGACACGGGAAAACTTAAATAGCAACAAGAATACACAGTTCTCTTCAAGAAGAATTTCAGCTTCACCCTCTATTAAAATCAAACCAGAGTACAATACTTGTTGACACTGCTTTGCTCTTCCTCCAGACTGTCCTGCTGGTTCTGTAACCCTGTTTCAGCCACTTAGCTGCAGTAGTGCAGGTTACTCACATCTTGTTGCACTTGAATTTTGAAAGCAAGTTGCAAATCCACTAGAGACCAGTTATTTCCCTTCTAGGTGCCAAACTGTTCTATGAAGTCTTATATAAACACCCATTGATATTTTAAAGAGCTGTTCTTTTCCCTCAATGGAAACTTCTACATGCATTTTTCTTCAAAATTACAGATAAATAGAAAACTCACAAAAAATACCAGGAGACATCCAGTTTTGGTTCAAATCTCCACCAAGAGCTTCTAGCACCAGTCAGTTACAAAGGAAGAATGTACCTAGAGTGCCCATAATTATGAGGGGGATATGAATTAGAAGAAATCTGGCGATACAGGAAGGGAGAGAGAAGTTCTCAAGCCTTCAGGAAGGACCCTCACTGAAGAAAAAGATGCTTAGCAGCACATGGGGATGATTGCCCTTATGCACTAGGACAGACTGTGTAGTATAAATGTGTGCAAGAAACAAATTACAAAATATCTCCACTTTCAACTGCGTTTTCAAATGCTTGTCAGCTGGAAGTTTCATGTGCATTCTCACCACAGGAACATAACAAAGGCAGTTTAGTTATCTAGTGTAGAAACCTCTAAATAGTATTTCAAGGAAGTACCACCTTAGTGGAATGTGAAATTTTATACTGTACAGACAAGTCCAATGATGTTGAAGACAACATTTCTTAAGTGTCTGAATCTCATGCTTCACTCTGTTACCCAGGAACACAAAAATTATATTTACTACAATTATACAGAAATTGAGGAGGGTAATGCACCCTAACTAGCATTCACAAAACCTGTAGGTCAAGTTGGAAGTCACCTAAATTAGCCAACAGGAAGCACCGAAGACAGGAGTGCCTTATCAGTCTCATCTCTCACTGTGCTAGAGCTTTCTGCCTGCCACAAAAAAGCAACTGCATCAACTCATGACCACCACCTCAAGCGCAGAGACTGGCACTCTCACCTCAGCAGTGAGATCACTTAAACAAGATAGAGGCCAAGTCCAAGTCATTAAAGGGCCCAAGGTGATTTCACCTCCTCTCTAAACCAAGCTAATTTGTTTGATGATGGAAACACAGCCAGCACTTCCAACTGCATTAGTCCTGCTTAACATGCAATTCTTAAGTTGTTCACAGGCCGAAAAATGAGAGCAAAAGATAGTTCAGTTCTCCCACCTTGGGTGTTTAGGCACGTAAAGGGTAAGACTTTGAACCCCCTCAGGGAGAAAAGGTGCTGAACCCAGAGTCCTCACTCTTTGGGAATGCTCTAACCACTAAGCTATTACTCAGGAGTGGGAGGGGTAGCTGTGGCTTGTTTTGTGCAAAGCCCATCTGATAGGTCTTCAGTAAACATGCTCCAAGAACACCATGTTCTGCAAGACCCAAGAGGAGATAGAAGGAAACATTTAATCTCTGGATCCAGAGTGAGCTTGCTTGAGCACAGGCATGAAACTACTGCCCACTTCCAAACCCAAAACACCCTTAAACATGGCTGAACATCTGATGAGGTTCTGCCTAGATACTCACTGACTTTACATATAAGGTTAGAAGGATCCTGAGATTTGAAGCTCTGAGTTGGGTCATAAACACAAGCTTCCTGAACTCAGCTCCTGTCTTTAGGCTGCATAATTGTCTTTCAGTGACTTAGTGAAAAACAGAACATTTGCCTTGACAAATAATTATAACAAGACATAGGAATCCCCATGTTGGTGGTGTTGGTGGCTGTAAGTGCAGAAATCTGAAGGTATCTTATTCCATTTTAAACAAACAAACCCCCCAAACCCAACCAACCAAAAAACCCCACTAGTTGTACTATAAAAACATTAGGTTTGAAAAGTAAAGCATTCAGATGCTAGCAACTCCCAGAAGTTGAGTCTACCAACATTATTTCAACTTTCAATTTTCAAGTTTGCATTCTACTATAGAGAGTTAGGGTGACCTTTTCCTATAGTGCCACCTGTAGCAGAACTTCATCTCTTTTATTGTTATTGTGAATGGTATATCGATGATAAAGCAGGGACAAACTGGTCTATGAAAATACTGCATTGTAAGATCTGTCACAATCATGACCTAAATGTACCCCAAGTGGCTGAACTGCCATTCACCTGTAAACAGTAAATAACAAAATATAAGAAACAGTAGAGCACTGCATCTGAAAACACTTCCAAAATACAAGCTAACTCATTCAGTTTGCATACATATAGTAAGGGAGTTGAAACAATTTGAAAAGTATTTGCATCTAAGAGGCCAGAAGCTCCAGCCCCGCTTCTTTCATTAAAAGTACCACCTATGTTCTACTGCATTAGACACTGGCAGTAAATCTTTGGGGACACATGCAGTCTGCTGGGTCATTGCTACAGCCATGGTTGAACTAAGTAGTGCACCTTTCCCACTGGATGAAGCCTTGCCATACAGCAGGATAAAAGCTAAAATGCAGCCAGGAAGTTTTACCATGCAAGGTTCCTTTGAGCACACACCAGCAACTCCTGTGTAATGCACCACAGATATGGAGGAAATAATACAGTTCCTTCTAGCTAGTGAGGACTGCCAAAGAGTTCTATTTTCCACTATCTCTCTTTATAATAGTGGACAATTAACAGTATATAAACAGATTTTAGCCTTGACAATGCAGTAGTTTAACTCTGCTTGAAATAGGAGGAAAAAAAAAAAAAGCAAATAGTGACACTACCACACAACACATTATTTTGCTTTAGAAAATACGGTTCAGCAGAAAACATTTATTTTATTCCAGAGACAGCTTAAACATTGGTTAATTTTGTTTATCAGGAACTAAAAAATCCTAAACATTAAATGTCAGTCCTCCTCCTCCAGCTAGAATCTACTCTTTTGTTGAACCGGTTCTTAGAAAACTGGTTAGCTGCCAGGTGCTAGTTTAAAATTCTTCACTAGCAAGCTCAAAATTAAAGTTAAGAGTTGTTCACTAAAGTTTTCTTACAATTTCATTTCCCTTAAAGTCCTTCATATAGATTCCTTGCTAGATCCTTCAGGAAAAGAAAAAAGACTGATTATGGCTATTATTTTCACTTAGTACCTATACTATTATTTTCTGGTTAGATCAGGGCAAGTCTACACGATCTATCACCAGCAACAGAAGACAGCATCATACATACTCAGAAGAGATTTCCTTCACAAACCTCAGCTTTTTGACCCCAACTCTTCCAATTATTAAAACATCACTGTAGTTGGGTAGGGGATTTTTTCTGTTGTTGTTTTGGATTTTTTTTTTTTTTAATATGTGGGAATTTATGCCTCCTCTGTTCAGAAGAGGTGACTTCTTGCAGTTAGTGACTTCTTTCTTTCAGTTTTATTCTTTTAAAAGACATTGATGCAAAGTCTTCATTAACACCACAGAGGTAAAATTAGGGAGGTTTCAGATGGAGAGAAATGTCTTACAAAATTGAAACAGTGACAATAATGAATTAAAATAGAAATAGGCATGATACTTGAATATACTGGTGAGCATTTGTAATTTATACAAATATAAAGTGCTGATTCACCTACTATCACAAACTTCTTATTCATGCACGCTCCTCTTCTCCCTTTCTGTTTCAATTATCACTGCTTTCATACCCTAAAGTCAGTTACAATTATATTATTTCCAAAGAAAATTAGCAAGATATAATCACCAACAAAAAAATACCTAAAAATATGTCCCATCTCAAGAAGTTTTCATGTTACTATTCTGCAACCTGAAATAGCATGAGACAAAAAGGACAAAAGTTTCATTTTTCAAGAGGTTTTAGAGCAATACATCTCAATTCATATTGATGATACTTCAAACAAATCCAAAACTGGAAACAAAACATGAGACATGAAGTCTCCCCCAAGTGTTCCTTCAAATTCATTACATCTTCCTGGAGCAGGTGCACCAGCTTAAGTTCATTCCACGTGGAATTCTGTGAAGCACTTATAAGTGAGGAATGTCTATTTAGTGCTGTGGTAACTGGCACACCTGGTGGCCCACACAGAGCCAATTTAGTTCTGAAAATACTGCAGCTGCATTCATGTGACATTACATTTAACCTCTCAGACCCTGCTGAAAGGTACAACACCACAAAAAACAGACACTGTGCTTCCAGGCTCCATATGGCCCATCCAAAACTTGCTTCCCAACTCAGCGTAACAGACAAGCATGAGTGTGAGTTTGGCACAGATCACAAACTTTACATCCACTGAAGCTCCAGGAAACTTGAAACCTGTAAAAGGAGACACACATAATAAATTCATAATAAATGGAAGTACTAAGAGTGTTCTGAAACAGCATCCTGCAGCAATGTTTCAAGATGCTCCTGGACAGACCAACCAGCACGTGGCCTCAACCCTGCAAGCACACGTATGCTTCACTCTACCACACAGGAGAAGTCATTCTGGCAATCAGGGCTGCTCCCAGGAATAATAAGTAGTTGTGATTTTCTTCAGGATAATGTCTGTGGTACACAACACTTTTAATGAAGTACCTGCTGGTTTATTCTGAATCTATAATTTTTAGATCATGTGATGGTATTAATATAACTACCCACAGTAAAGCAGTTCCCTCCAGATGTGACAGTAAGGGGCCAAAATACTACTGCTAAGACAATAAATAGTCCAGTTCAAAATTAAAATTTTCAGAAAAAAAATCAAAGGAAAAGACTCTAAACCCCCGAATCCATCCACAACAATCTAATTAAAGAGATGTGTTTAATATCATAATAAACTTCATCTGAATAAAGAAAAAATGCTTTCCTCTAGTGGTACAAAAAAAATTATGTCCTAATTCTGTAGCACAAATACTCTTCCCCCAGAAGCTGAACTTTTAAAAAGCTATATAGACATCCTAGTTTTCTAAGGTCAACATATTTACAAGTGTTCTAAAAAGAAACAGAAGATAAATACAAAATGTTATGGTTGGGAAAATTATTTTGGCATATTTCAGTCTTCACCAAAATTTTTGTTCGACTCACTTCATTACTCTAACTGGATTGCCATTATTCAGGTTAAATCCTTCACCCACCTCACAGGGCCTTCAAAGCTTCCTCACTACTTTGGCTTTAAGATAAAGCACTTTTGGACTGAGGTAAATAAATGCCACTGCATCTGGACAAAATGTGGATTTTTCCTAATGTGATGAAGTTTTATGACCTCAGGTACTTATTTCTCAATGTGAGATCTTGTCAATAAAAAAGACCTTTAGGACCAAGTTAAGTTTTGAGATGAGGCAGAGCAAGTTTCAATATTCCAGTTCAGTACAGATCCCACTCACGCTTGAATGAGATAGTCATACATCCATGGCAAATGCTCTAAGTTTTTTACTACCTTAAATGAAAACATGAAATTTCTACTGTTTGAGAAGATCTACTTTGTCTGTTAAACTGCCTTCTCAAGTCGCTTACCAGAAAGAGGCAAACCAGAGACTGGAATGTGAGACCTTCATGCTCAGTTTTCAGCTATTCTAAGTGTATTTTTCTTCCTGTTCTTCATGGGACTTTCACTCATTACTGAGGAAGGCTTTCCCTGCAAGCACTTTGCCAAATGCAGCACATTCTCCCAAAAAAAGTGGGTTTTTTGAGACACCATTCAACTTTGTAACAACCAAATAAACATTGATATTCCAGCAAATACTAAATTTCACTCTCAAAAAAAACAAGCAGAGAGCTAGTTCCAATATTGTGGTGGTTGATGCTGGCTGCATGCCAGGTCCTCACCAAAGCTGCTCTATCCCTCCCTTCCTCAGATACACAGGGAGACAGAATATAACAAAAAAAAGCTCACGGGTTAAGGTAAGGACAGGGAGAGATCACCAGTTACCATCACAGGCAAAACATACTTGATTTGGGGAAATTAATTTAAATTATTAATAAATCAGAGTAAGGTAATTAGAAATAAACCCAAATTTTCAAACATCTTATCCCCTCAACCCCACCTTCATCCTGGGTTTAACTTCCCTCACAATTTTCTCTACTTCCTCTTCCCTAGCAATGCAGGGGAACAGGGAATGAGGTTGTGGTCAGATACATTGTCTCTGATGTTCCTTCCTCCCCTGCTCCAGGGATCCCTCCTACACCAGGCAGTTCTCCAACAAACTTCTCCAAAGTGCATCTTTCTCCTCAGGGCTGCAGTTCTTCATGAACTGCTCCAGCTTGGGTCCCTTCCATTGTGGTGCAGCTATTCAGGAACAGACTCCTCCAGCATGGATCCCCCTCAGGGTCACAAATCCCGCCAGCAAACCCTCTACAGCTCCTCTCTCTACATGTAGGGCCACAGGTCCTGCTGGGAGCCCCCTACAGCACAGGCACCCAGACTTCCTCAGGCATCCATCTGCCCTGGTGTGGGATCCTCCACAGGCTGTAGGTGGAGATCTGCTCCACCACATAGCTCTACTGGGACATTGCACCTCACCATGGTCTGGACCATGGGCTGCAACAAATGGAATCTCAGCTCCAGTGCCCAAAACACCACTTCCCCCTCCTCCTTCATTGCCCTTGTCTGCAGAGATGTTTCTCCCACACGTTCTCATTCCTCTCTTCTCTCGCTGCAGTTGCTATTGCCCATTTTTTTTCCCCCTTTCTTAAAAGACATTATCCCAGAGGTACTACCACTGTCACTGATGGGCTCGGCCTTGGCCAGTGACAGGCCCATCTTGGAGCCAATGGGACACAGGGGAAGTTTTCAACAGCTTCTCACAGAAGTCATCCCTGTAGCTGCTCTGCAACCAAAATCTTGCCATGCAAATCCAACACAAATACAGGGCCAAGGGGGTAAAAAAATAAACCCCATTCTTTATTAAATAATCTGCCCCACACATTTCCTGGACTTCATTTCTACTACAAGAGAGTGTAGACAGATTTAGATTCTAAATCTACAGATTTAGAATTTGCATCAATAATGAGAGCATTCCCTTCAGGATGCTCTCCTGCAGATGATGCTGGATTTCCAAATCAGACCATACTCTGTGAAGAGTCATTATCCCATCTAATTAAGTGAAGGAAAGCAACTGCCACAAGAACATAATAGCAGTTTCTCTTCTATATTTGCTTAGAGTAATCAGATTGTTGCAACATAATATTCTACAGCATGCTGCTTCAATTCTTTATCATTCTATAATATTCAGAATTGTTAAGAACTCAAATAACTTCTTAGAAGAACCCTCTCCTTGCCATTTCGAAGTCTCAGGTTTCAAAATTTCTCAAAGAGAGCTCAATATTCAGAAGCACAAACTATGTTAGAGGTATGACTCATTTTGGAAAGAAAGTAGTTTACAGATGATTATCCATGTGAATATTGTCTTAGTCTGTCAGAGATGGAGGGCTTGATTTAAATAAGCATCAGAATCTAGTGTTGCACCAGATAAAGGAATCAAGTCTCAAATAAAGCTATCAAATTATTTTATTCCCAGCTTCTGTTACATACAGAAGCAGAAGATATTTCATGATACTATCCCTAGGAAAATAACTTAATTCTATTTCAAAATTAATTATGCTTGGCTTAAAAATGTAGAGTTAGCTCTTTGTTAGATTGCCTGTCTCTTATATTGTATATACATAAAAAAAACCTACAGCACATGCTCTTTCCAATTTGATTTGCACATTTCTTGGCAGTTTTAGGCAACAAAGGAGCTCAATGCTTTTTGCAAGCCCTGCCTAGTTGGATTGTCCACTCTTATTTTTAAACAAATATTCAAGAAGTACTGTAGCAGGATACTCTCTGCCTTGGAACGTGGTCAAGCAACTTGGACAACGTCCTATTTGCAAAGCTATCAGTGGTGGGCTGAGCTTAGGGCATGTTCTGGTTTTGCTGCTGAACTATGCTAAAACCAGTCTGGCTAACTAACCCCAAATCAGCATCCTGATAGCGAGGCAAAGATTTGGCAGACAAGCTGCTAAGCTGACCTGGCAGATATACAACTGGCAGTTACTTTATACTATCAAAGTCCAGTCCATTTTCATATGATGGGTTTCCTCTAACATACTCTTTCTTGATACTCCTCTGCTCATGAGCATTGGTATGGTGAGTTACATCCATGTTTATTAATTATTCCTTCTTGCTAGGCTTTGCAAGAGTGCACTATGCTATCCTATGCATACATCACTAGTAGTTTTAGCTTTAATACTGCCAAGTAAAGAATTCTGGGGCTAAGATTGGATCCAGACACACCTGGACCCCTCTCTGAGAAGAAGTTAAGAAAGCAAGGGGGTTCCTTTCTGCTCCTTGTGGCTCAGTGGCAGGGCCTGACACTCTAGTGTACATAGTGCAAATATTTTAAAAATTAGTATTCATTTTTTCTGCTGAAGTTTTGAAAACACATGATGATAGACTTGTGTCTGTTTCTGTTATGACATCAAGAAGGTGTCTCCTCACAGCTGTCTAAAACAGCTACATATGAAAAGAAAATTCTTACGCTAGACCATCACACAGGCCAGAACCAGACAGGTTGTATTAGCAAAGGATAACCTGGGTAAGTTTGCACTAAAGCCACAGACCTTCACCAAAACTTAGAGCTTTAGCCCTCCCACACTGGCATCCCTGGCATAAAAAACTCTTGAGATTATATCTCAGAAGACATTTTATTCCTCAAAAGGCATGTTTATTCCTGAAGTCATCTTTAAACAGGGAATTTGTGAATGTGCATCTAGAGAAATTCTCAGTTCCCCAATACAATCAAGAAGAGGTTTAGAAGACAGTATAAAATCTGATTTTATTATTTCTAAAGCGCTTTAGTTTTTTTAACATAAGGACATCTTCCCAAGTATTTTTAAGCAACTATTTTTTAAGGGAACAAACAGCAAATCTAGCTTCCATGTGAGATTTTCAGCAGAACTTTGCAATAATTTTAGCATGTTTTTATGCACGTGCATGAAGATTTATTGCAACTGGAAATTACTTTTGAGCCATGTGGCTACCCTACCCCAGAGATCTAATATACAAGAACTGTACCTCCCTGCAAAACACATGGATGTGTGATACACTGCACCGCAGACCTTGGGCTCCGTGAGGAGGATCATAGGTGGAGCCACATATATGGGAAGCATACCACAGCTCAACACTTCACAATTAATTTTTGCACTGGAAGCACCATAAAGAGGCATATTTTCCACCACCCTTAGGAGTAATGACCTGCACAACAAATTCTGAGTGTATAAAACCAGCCCTTTTCCCAAGTCTTTTATCATTATGCACAAACATACAGAAAATTCTAAAAAACTAGAAAGAACACAAAACTTCTATGCTTCAATCTCAGGTATTCACCTAATGCATAAACTACAAAGAGTTAACTACTACCTTTAGAATCTAAAATTAAGATATTTTACATTGTGCAATACAAATGGTATCTTCTGCATTTAAAAATAGCCTTCATTCCTAGTGAAACCTTACTCAAAACCTTGAATCTTTTAACAGAAAGGCCTGACACCAAATAATGAGGGAAGGAGAAGCAACATTTGACATTCCCAGTTTACACACACTCTTCTGACAGATTATAGACAGTATCAGCCAAGCAGAGCTGCCATGTTCTCAATAGTTAGAAAAGCAGAACACTACAAGCCAAGATATCAATATGTCCTCTAAAAGCCAGACAAAAACATTTCCATTTGGCTTATTTTCCTGCCTCCTGGAACATAACAATAGCAATAAAAATGTCAGAATTAAGCTTCTCTTAAAGAACACTATTTATATATCAATATCTGAGAAAATATAAGCAACTATTACAAACATAGCTCTTAAAAAAAAGTAATCTAGGTAAAGTTACAAGGTTTCCAAAACCTTTTCTGTAACACATGTAGGAAGGACAGAATGGACACAAAGGAAGTTACAGCAAATATCAAAAGCAATCTTATTCTGGTAAGGACTTATCTTCATAACATAATGAGCTCCAGAAAATGTTTTGTGCACGGCAGTTGCTAAATATTTAGTACTGTTAAAGGGACATAAGTTTGCACACAGCACTGACTTGGAAGTCACAGAAATAGAAAGTTTTTCTTAAACTTTTTCCTTTCTTCAGTCTTTCTTCTACATGGATATCAGTGTGAAACTTGTTTAGAACTAAAATTTAAATACATGGAAAATCCAAACAAGCGGCTTAATCTGAGTGGAATGTACTGTTGGCAAACAGGCTGCATTTAAAGCTAAAAGTTTTGTTGCACCAAAACACCAGCAACAAGCTGCAATGGAAAAAAAATCTTTCAGAGAAGAGGTTCTCCTCCTCCCAAAAACAAACATCATCCCCCCCTTCTCAAATCTTTCAGAGAAGAGGTTCTCCTCCTCCCAAAAACAAACATCATCCCCCCCCTTCTCAAATCTCCCTTCAAAAAAAAAAAAAAAGGGCACACAGGACAGGCTTTAGAGCTTTAAATAAGTTTGCATTTTCAAGTTTGCTCCTGCTTTGAATAAATGTCATATTATTCCATGTTTACTCCCTAGGAGCTAAGGAATGCCTGACAAAAATATTTGTCTCAGAAGAAAACTGTTTAAAAACAATTCAATAGCAAGCAGCAATATCCCAAGGAGGGAAATTTGGTGAAGAGGTGGTTACACCTTGAGTCTCAAAGCTAAGGCCCACAAAGCCAGTCAGGTATTTAGGCAGACAAAGGATTTGCCAGGAACCTGCAACCAAGAAAACTTTATTACTGACTCCAGAAGGCATGGAATAGTGAAAAAAAGTTACAATTTCTAACTAATTTACAGGGAAAAAAAAAACCCACATGTTTTCATAAGCAGTTTTCAGTGCTTTTCTATAGCACAGTGCCTGAATTGAAAGTAAGTTCTTGCAGTTGCACAGAAGGGACACATTATCAGATTACATAAGTAGCATCACCTCTATTTTTAAAATACCAGCCCAGTGTATTTTGGGGTAATATTCTTGCACTAGAACACAACACTGGGTGATACTTTTAACCCAAAATTGCATGAGAGAATAAGCTTGGTTTCTACATAAAGCTGAAGTAAGGAAAATGGTTAATTGTTTGCTGTGTTTAAATAGAACTAAACCAGTTCACCTTCCCAAACCAACTTTTGGCAGTAATTTTACCTAAGATTTCCAGAAAAAAAAAAAAAAAGACAAAGGGGAAAAAAAAAAGTCTAAATCACTGAAAACATCAGGAAAGCAGTAAACAAGAAAAAAGGCCTCCACTTAACTTTTTGGATTTAATTAATTTATGTAGCCAAGTGAAGATTTCCACATTTCACTTGATTTCTGGAGAGAGACCTAAGCTTTTCCCACCCTCCAATCCCTCTTAAACTGTAAACAATTTACTGGAATAGAAAACCATACTGACAGCAAACCATATTTTTGGAAATTTAAACACTCAGCATCCACAAGAAAATATAATCAAGCTTTCAAAACTGTTTTTTCTGGCCCACAATGGTATATTCAGTACTTTTCCACTATGTTTATTTCAAAAGGAGAAACCCTGACCTGAAGAAAAAGTCAAGAGTAAGATGACAAAATAGCAAGTATTTCTTCATTGCTCACTTTGCACTTATCACAGTGAGACAATGTAATCTTCTTTAAAGTAATATACTTTGGTTAGGGTAACAGAAGACACATTATTTTACATAACCTAGACACCCATACATTTTTTTTTTTTACTTAATATTGTATGCTAATTTACAAAACATTCCAAAATCTTAGCCTTTCCCTTCACTTAAACATCTCCTCAAGATACATAAAATTTCCCCATTTGTGAACAAAAAGCATCCAAACGTATGGCAGGAGCCCAAAATGAAGATAGTAATTTACATAATAAACAGAACAAAGAAAATATTGGATGAAAAAAACTCAAAAAAAATATAAATAAATTGGCTTTTTGGAAATTTAGAGCAGAACTTCAAGGAAAATCAACGCAGACAGGGGAAGGATCACTGCTACCCATACACTATTAGTGTCAGAGCAAGAAAAACAATTTCAGATAGAGACCTAAGTTGACACTAGAATATGAGTGTAGACTGGAAAGGATCGTATCCAGTTATATAGCACAGTGCCTGAATTGAAAGTAAGTTATGAGTTGAAATGAACAGCCAACTTCTAAAATTACCTCTAGAAAGACAAGCAGAATCAAAAGTTTAAAAAAATCTTAAAAAGAGCTCATGTGACTTAGTGACTGCTAGATCAGGAGAACAGATGCTGTTATTTACAAAATGCATTCATGCTGAAGCATTTCTGGTTTCTGCAGATCTCTTGGTATTAGCTCCTATTAAAAAAAAAGACAGGAAACAAACCTTTTTTAACTAAGCCACCAATGTACATCCTATAATTGCTTACGTTATTACTAAACAGTAACAGATAAAGAAACATTTGTGTTTGATTTTTTTTTCAGTTTAAAAGCACTTAAATGCAGACAAAAAATAAATATCAACCAAGATATTATCAAATGTTCATGCTTCACTTCTTCCGAAAATAAAAATTCTAGTTATGATGTCCTGAAAATCAATTCAGCAGAATCACATAAACTTATAAATTTACAGATCAAGTCATTATGAACAATTATAAGAAAAAGTTGACTAAGAAAAGCTCATTTCCATACAAGAAGAATAACATACCGTTAGCATGGAAAATTATGGAGAGGCTCCAAACACAGAAACAGCATTAGAAGTGCCCCAGATACCCTATTTTGCATCACTTTGAGAACCATCAATGTTTTCAAGCAACTCCTTATTCCAACCAAAGACATTCCTAAGGTCAGGCAATTCTGCAGCTGACAAGCTCATCAAGAGAAAATTTCCCTTCATCTTTTTCAACAGACTGAAGCCTTAAGAAAGGAGGCAAGTAGGCTGAATGAGAGAAGAGTCAGATAAGGTCATCTAAATTTTATTGACAATTTAAGTTTTTAAAAAAAACACTGCTCAGAATATTCCCTGACATGTCAAGATTAATTCTTCACCCTTAACATCTCCAGCCAGCCTTGCCCCACACACGTGGTACAGACCCATCATCGGAACATGTTTACAATAAATACTGCAGAGGCAGCAGAAGCTAAGACTAATCATTTAAAAACATCATGTTGTTAGTTCAGTATTCTCTCTCAGTATTGAGAAAAGCGAAAGTATAGAACACCACCAAAAAAAGCTCCTAACAGACAGTTGTTTTCTAAACTAGTGATCTGGTAAAGCAACACGTGGATTTTGGTGGGAGCAACCTACAATGAATAGTTAAATCCATTCCATCCAATAGCTGGAAGAGACAGAACATACTTTTACTATGAAGTAAACTCACAAAAACGGATGTTTTAATTCACTTTATACAAGAGCGCTATGAGAAACAGGAATTGATTTGGGTGTTGGCATTGTGCAGAGACTAGTCAGCTTCCAGATGGATCAGATTCACCACCACCAGTGAGGATACCATATTCAAATTCTTAAGCTTGAACAGACTATAAATTGCAACTGAGACACCTTTCCATGGTGGCTGACCAACAGTAAGCATCACAGGGGAACATCTCTATCATGCAGCAGGACACGGTCAAATTAACCTGGACAAAAGAAATCCCACAACCTAACAGATCTATCTGCCTAGCTACAGATCTCAAAGGTCACTAAAGAAAATTACTTGTGTTGTACAGGAAGGCTAAAAAATACTTTAGAGAAGTTATAAAGTCATTTACTAAAGATTACACCGAAGAAGATTATAAAGATTTGCAAAGTCAGCCAGTCTTCCATAACACCACTCATCAGGATAAACCATTTGGGAGTAATGAGCAATTTTCACCCTTATCACTTTAAAGAAGCATGCATCACAGAGCTCAGGCATGGAGCACTCAAAAAACAAAGAGTGAATTCTGATGTGAGTTCACACTGCTAGAACAAATACAGCAATGAAACAGAAAAGTAACTCCTATTTCATCCTTTATGGATGCACACAGGGGAATTATCACCTCCTCTTCTGGCAGAGGCTTTATTTGTCCTACCACAGTGGCAGAGGAAGACGACACAATGTCTCCTTTGGCTGTGACTAGATGTCTTCCCACCCCTTCGGGATGCTCACTTAATTTAAACCATACAAGGGTTTTGCCAGGATTTGGAAAGGAAAGATATTCCATTCCATGTCCTCTGCCAAGCAAGCTTTAGATCCCAACCAGTGCCTCAAGGTTTTAAGACAAGAAGATGTATTTGGCTGCTGCTATGACCCCTCTCTTCTGTGCCGTAGCAGCCCTTGGCAAACTATGGAATTCTGATACATTTATCCACTAAAGCAGAAGGCCTGAGAAAAGAAAGAGGTAATCATAATTGCCTCCTCAAGCCCACCCGATGAGTTTATGTATGAGACAGGTTTCAGACCACAAGATTGAGCCTTATCTGTCTGGTAAATACAGTCTTGAAGATCAAAGGGAAAGGACTTAAAGGGTGCTTGAAGTCCCTCCAAGCACTTACCAATACAAAACACAGAAAAAGATGCTGGAAAGAATAAATCATCCAGTTAACAATGTCTGCCTTCCCCAGAGAGAGATCAAATAAGCACCTCACTCCTGCCTGATGTTTAAGAACAGTTGAGATCTAGTGATGAACATGACTGGATAGTCTATCCTAATACTGAAATTTTCCCCAAATGTCCATCCCCAAGTCTTTCTGGAATTTAGACCCATTGATCATTCTAGCTCATATTTTCTTTGTTTCTGCAGCAGTCTTTTCATCCTCACTTCTTAGGGAACATATTATCTTAAGCCTCCCTTTAGCCAACCATACCACCACTAAGTACTTCAAACTTTCTTCACAGAAAAAGCCCAAAGGACTAGAAGATATGATTCAAGCTCACATTAAACATCAAAATAATTTTAAATTATATAGCTGCTCTCCAGTATTCTTACTCTCCCTCCCAGCTGGTAATCTGCAATTCCACAAAGCATAAAAATTTGTTAATCAAGACTTTGCTGGACAGGACCTTGTAGAGCCTGTACCAAGTACTTGTTACCTGACCGTGCTTGCACTCTGGGGATGGTTTTCCAGCTAATTTTTCTCACTAGAGTGTAGTTTATAGATCACAATTCCCTAGCTGTTAATAAGACACTCGTGAACCCTGAGGACTCCAGTAAATCAATCTATTAACATCTTAGAATCTCTCTGCACCACAAGGCCTGTCACTCCAACACAGAGGTAGTAGCAATGCTGGATTTGAAAGAATTTATCCTGGATAAGTCTGCTTTGGCTGTTGCTCAACTTCTTTTCGTAGGCACTAAAAATGTGTTCATACACAGGTTCAGTATTTTTTCTTTGAGCTACAGTTAAAATCCATCAGCTTCCTCTTCATCCCATCCCCTTTAGCCCACACTGAAGAGGTATGCACCAATTAATCTGAGTCTGCTACTTCTCTCCACTATCTCAAAATTGCAAGCCACTACATGAGATTGCTTCAGCTAGCTGGTTTTTTTAAGCACCTTGGAATTAATTTCATCAGGCCCCACCAGACTGAAAATTTGTTGCTTATCCAGGCAACCTACAGGTTTCCCCCCACCATCCTGCCTAGGAAGGTACTATTTATGCTTTTATCATAGCTACTGACTACACAGGATGGATTAATCATTTCAGAAAATATTTCAATCACCTCAGCATTATCTGTTAATCCATTAATCTGTGGATCTTCTATTTCTTGCTTTCTTCCAATATTCCTTTTAGCTACACCTCCTTATGTTTTTGCCCATCCTAGCTTTATTCATATATCTTTGTGCACTTTGCATTGTCAGCAACAGACTCCTTCCCATTTTCTGTATGTTTTTTTTTGTTTATGTCATTGAAAAGATCAACAGAGAGCAGAGTTCTTTTTTCATTACTAATTTTCCCCTTCAATGTAAGTGTTTGGTATTATTAGATTACTTCTCAGAGAGGCTGAAATTGTTTTTTTCTTCCTTATATTTGCTCCCAGTCAAGCTCTGCATGCCAAATTCTATGCTTTTTGACGTTTATGGGTTTTATTCTGCTGCTGTTATCTTTTATCCTATGTAGACTAGCATCTTGTTGCACCTGCAGAACTTGCCCTCCATCTATGTATTCTCATCATTAACAAAAAAAAATATTTTTATGAATTTACATACCCATGGAGAGCAGTTTGTTCAACTGAGTTTTCTCCATTGGATGGTTACAAGAGATTTTAATTATCAAACCTCATCCTTTCAGTGATTTTTCTCCAGCTACAGACAGACACCTTGTACTTACAGTCCAGTCATATACATCTAATCGATCCAACTGAGGCTGGCAGAAGACTTTTAATGAGCATGTGGTCAGCCATTCCACTGCTGTTCTTTCCCAGTATGTTCATGCTGCTGAGCAGACACCCAGCACACTGGGAGGAATGATGCTCTATTCTGCAAGGTCATAGGCACTATGCTATAAATATGTGCAAAATACCCCATGAACAAGAATTTATCAAAAACCTATCATAAATATTTGCAGTTTTACCTCAAAAACTATTCATCTAACGTTTTCAAATGCAAACATTGAAACTGTTTTAAGTTGGTTAAAGCATTGCAATTGAAATATCTTTAAAATATTTTTTAATTATCTACTGAGGTCAAAGTGGCTTTAGGAACTTGCCTTTATTAATAAAAGCAAAAATATTTCAATTACAAAAAAGGGGCGTAGTTTGCTGGCACTGTCTTTGTAATAACTCTTACAAAAAAACTTGTATTCTAAATGGGAAAAACAGATATATTGTCTTAGGTGGAAAAATATATATTATTATATATGAATATATATCCTACTATGAGCAACTCATTATCCTGAATATAAGTCAAATCAACAGGAATTTATGTTAAGCAATAATTAATTTTATAGATTCTGATACAGGAAATATTACTTTTTAACAATGCTATTCATTAGTACCAAAGAAGAAAACAGCACACTTAGCATTCCACCATACATCAGAGGGATTTTTATCCAGGGAAGAAAACTCCCAAAACGTAGCAAAGGCAGGCTTAGAGGGATGCCATGCTGACACAGGCTGCTGCCAAGCCTGCAGCTTACACCAGCCATATAATGCACTCTACCAACCTGCTCCAGACACAAAGCTACAAAAACATCAGGAGCACAGGTGCTCATGCCTAAATATTTGCTGAGTGCCCCAACAGGCAAGAGGGCATTAATTCAAAGAAAAAAATAGCAATCAGACCACATGGAAATCTCTAATATTTGATTTCCTCACTCATTTATGCTGGAAGCAAGTCTGAAAGATGAATAAAGCACATTTTACAGTTCTCCACATCGAGGCAGCTGGGGTGGGGAGGGATAAAAAGAAATGTATCAGTCCAGGCTCAGACTTCTAGTCTGGAATGGATCATCCCAAAGGAGAGAAAAAGAAGAGAGCCTCACTTCACAGGAGAACTTTTAGGCTCAATGTTGCCTCTCCTGCCCTGGGCTCTACAGGCCATTTAATAACTTTAGACAGCATTATGGTACATATTCCTGCAGGCTTCAGTATTGTTTCAGATCCCAAAACAGGGAGATAAAGTAATATAGGTGCTGATGCTGTTCTGAATGGGATTTCACATTTTTATGTCACTAAGCTATTTACCTTTGGAAGCACTGCTGAAAGCCACAAGTTGTATGGAGTGATAATATTTAATTTAATAGTTTGCTTTATCTGCCATCTTCACTGCAGAGACCTGAACAAAATTCTTCTTGGTCATGTAATCAATAGAAAACCATTTCACACCTGACAGCAGTCCTCAGCATCCAAAATGCATTGGATTACTTCTCCAACAAATGCAGATCAAAAGATTACAATGAAAATTTTCATTTATGAGTACAGACACAAGAACTAAGCTGTGCCCCTCTAAATTCATAAAATATAATAAATAAAATACTTCTCCCTTAAATCTGTGCTCCTGAGAAGGAAAAGTTACAAAAGCAGCTTTTAAAGATTTTTTAAAATAATGTTCTATTTTATTTAATTTACTGTTAAACTTTTACTGCAGCTTGTGTGTATACAATTGGATTCACAGCTATTACCTTTCACATCCATGTTTATTAATCAAGCCTGCAATGACCAGGGTATTTGAACTTGCATTTGCCATATGAAGATGGACATTTTCTGCCAGAACTTTTTGGCCTCGTTAAAAAAAAAAAAAAAAAAAAAAAAAGCTAGTAACAAAGTTTCTAAACCAGACTAATACTTGAAGGGGCCACTAACTTCAAATACATAAAAACACAAAAGGGAGTCATCAGGTCCTGTATTCTCTGTATTCTGACCTCCTCCCAAAATTTAGGTGAGAGATCACCATCTGTTTGGCCTTTGAATAGACTCAGATATCTTGAACCTGACAAAAACAAGTCCTCCCTTAGCAGTCTGTTCCAGTGACTCATCATTCTCACTGGTAACAGCCTCGCTGCTAATACGAGCCTTTAACAGGGAAGAAGCCAAATTAAGTTTTAAACTTAATAGTCAAGTTTGGAGTGGTTGTTTGTTTCGTTGGCTTCAGTTTTTACTGAAAAGTTGTCAAGCTTTTCACTTAGACCATGTGAAGCCACCAGCTCTGATAAAATCTGCTTTGAGAAAAATGCCCCACACAGCCCAAACTGTGTAAAGTAAGTTATACTGTGTTTATCACACTGCACACTACTGAGAAGTTAGACAAAATAAAGACACTCTTTCAGCTCCAACAACCCAAACCCAGAATGTGTTTCTATATGTACAGTAGCATATAATGTTTTTTTATATTATACATATGTATGTATATAATGTATAAATTATCATATCTGTAATACTTTCATATATTATTTTTTTCCCCCTAGATTTTTCTATATTCGACCTGTAAAGTTCAGGGAGAAAAAATACATTAGTGAGAATCAGGCAGCTATCTCCAAGCACAGCTCTATACATACACTTGTGATTAAAAGAAATACCCGAATTTCCTTTTCCTACTCTACAGCAAGCAGTATATTTAGCAGTGCTGATGGACCCGTTGATACAAGAAATCCAAAACCTGCGCATAAACCCGAGGTGAGCAAGAGAATCGCAATGCAAGTAACTATAATTAGACTGTAAGAGTGGAAGAGTACAAAGTAACATTTATTTTTGTTAGTATTAGGTCAGTAAATGTAATCCTCTATTGGCTAGGCTGCCTATGAGCTATGAAAAAAAAAATAGTTTGGATCATATCGATTCCAGTGGAGAAACTATTTACCAATAAACAACAAGAAGAGACTTTTGACAGGCTCTGGTTTAATAACATTGAAGCTCATATGGCTTTTAAAAGCTCCCCAACTTCCCATTTATATTTTCAATTGGCAACCACTAATGTTAATACCCAAATCCTTCCTGCTTTTCTATTAAAACCAACCCAGTAACACCCCAGCACTGGTCATACAGACTGAAACTAGAGCGTTAAAGTTGTCATTTTAGTGCTTCCTTGGGGATGCCCCAACTTTCCAGCCATTCAGTGCCAAATCCTCTCTGCTGGATTACACTGAAAGACTTCATGCTTTTTCACAGAATGGTTAGCGTTGGAAAGGACCTCTGGAGATCATCCAGTTCAACCTCACTGCCAAGGCAGGGTCACCTAGAGCAGGTGACACAGGAACGCATCCAGGTGTTTTTTGAGTGTCTCCAGTGAGATATTTCCCCCCCCCCCCCCCCCCCGCCTTTTAATAACGCTTTTCCAAATGTTTCTTCGGGGAGAGAGCCGTAGGGGTGGAGAACACTTAGCACGTATTAACTGCACGAATACATCTGACAGGGTGGATCAGACGCCCACTTCGTCGCACAGATGAAACCCGAAGGTGCCCTGCGTGGGACGGTGCCGGGAGAGCTCCCGGCCCGGTCCCAAAGCCAAAGGGGGTGGTCTGCCGCGCTCACCTGCACCCCGCTGAGGATCGCCTCGCTCTTCTCCCTCACGTCGGGGAAGGGGCACCTCTTGGAAAGCATGAGCAGGCGGGCCAGCGCCTCGCCCAGCCCGTCACGGGCGGCAGGCACCGGCAGCCCGTCGGCGGCCGCCCCGGAGGCGATGCTCTCGGCGCGGCGGAGCACGGCTTGCCCGATGGTGTCCAGGGCGGCGTCGCGGGCGGCGGCGTCGCGGCTGCACAGCCCGTCCCAGCGCACCTCGCCCTCCCGCTCCTCCATGGGGCCGCCCGGCCGCAGCTCCTCCGCCTCCTTCTCCTCAGCAGCCCCGGCGCTGCCGCCCCATGGCGGGCTCCCGGCAGCAGCCAGCCCGCCCACACAGACGACGACGAGCGCGGCCGCGGCGAGCGCAGAGTCCGCTGCCCGCGCCGCATGGGGGGCAGCGCAGGCCGGCACTCCCGACAGCCGCCGCCGCCGCCGCCCTCCCGCGCCGGGGCTGCCGAGCGAGCGGCGCCGCCGCGGCTTCGCCCTACCCGGCGGGGAGAGGGGCGGCCAACACCCCGCGGCGCCGGCGGCTCCTCCTCCTCCCTGCCCCGGGCATGGAGGGAAGGGGCGGCCCCGACCCTGCCTCTCCCGGGGCGGCCCCTCAGCCCTCCCCGCCGGGCCGGCCACCGACCCCCGGCAGTCCCCTCAGTCAGGGTTGGGGGGAAATAGCCCCGCCCAGCACGGGTAGCCCGCATGACAGACACGCCGGTTAGCCAATCGTCTTTCAGCGCTCGCAGCCGGGAGGCCCAGTCGCAGCGGGGAGCGGCAGTGCCAGCAGGGAGTGCTGGGATATGTAGTCCGGCCGGAAGGCGGTCCTGCGGCCCTAGCGGGGGAAGACTACGTGTCCCGGTAGGCAGCGCGGCGCACGGCCGGGATCCTGCCGGGGAAGGGAGGGCGTTCGCCGTGGGGTGCGTGCACGGTACTCCCGTTATCCTGTTTGTTAGGGGCTTGGGGGATTTTGCGATCTGTCGCGACAGGTTTTGGAGCGCCGATGGCTGGCGGCAGCCAGAGGTGAAGCAGTCCTCGTAGCGTGTTTGCCTTGGCAAACTTTGCACCGGCAGGCACTTAACCACGCACGTGTTGTCAGCGATCGCGTAAGCGTGCCAGAGGCGGAGCCTGGGATGTAGCCTAAATTAGCGCGTCAGCGGGAAGGGAAAAGCTGCCGGTGCTAGGGAAACGCAGTCCCGTCACCACTTGGGATAAAAGAGGGGTTGGCGGGGGGAAATCCCCGGAATACTCGCATTGAGCAACAGTTCCGCGGTGTTTTTATTCAAGTTAATCCAAGGGGATTTTTTTTTTTTTTATCCCAGCTGTGCAGGGGCTGATGAACCTGGAGAAGAGAAGGCTCGGGGGTAAATCTTACCCGTGTATATATCCGTACATTTATATGTACTTGGAGGGAAGGTGCAATGAGGATGGAGCCAGGGCGTTCCTGGTGGTGCCCAGTGACAGCTTTGGGGGCAAGGCGCTCAAACTGAAACACAGGAGGTGCCCTCTGAACATCAGGAAGCACGTTTTTTATTGTGAGGGTGACCAGACGCTGGCACAGGTTGCCCAGGGAGGTTGTGGACTTGCTATCCTTGGGGATATTCAAGAGCTGCCTGGACACGGTCCTGGGTAGCTGTCTCTAGGTGGCCCTGCTTTAGTGGAGGGGTTGGACCAGATGGTCTCTAAAGGTCCCTACCAACCTCAGCTGTTCTGTTATTAAGTGTAATCTGCCACTAAGGAAGCTGGTCTTGCTGTTTTTCTTGCTTTTCCTGCAGGGAAAAAAAAAAAAGGTGCTGTTTTTGATAAATTTTAATTTTCAGCCAAGTCAGTTCCTTGATCCAGTTCACCTCTTGATAGAGAAAAGAGGAAAACAAGGGCAGAACTGTTTGCAGCTGTCACATTGAAGCAGTCATGAATCTATGATTTTGAGTATACAGAAAGGCAAAAGAATACTTGAGAGTTAATTAGAAACAGGACACTGGGTCTATATAGGGGCTTGCGTAATTATTTTTGTCTTCTCACATACACATTTCCCATTTTAAAATTCAGATCTTAAAACTGAAGGTAAATGCAGAACAAGCTACTCTTATGCCATAGAAAGACACAGGACCCACTTCTGAGTCCAGGAGCAGAGCTTGGGCTGGCTCACCAACACCATCCATCCACAGCTCTCTTATTTGTAAAGAATTTGGTTTCTTAATCTGACATCCCTTTGTTTTCTGGAACTGTTTCTTTAAAACTTGCATTTACCTGTACCTTTCAAGGAAGACTAGTCTCTTTTTTTCGCATAAAATCCTTTCTGCAAGGAGACTGCATTGCCATTGTTCAGTAGGGTGGACAGGTCTGGACTGCTTCACACAGCTGCTTCCTCCAGGCCTTTGGCACCCTCGTGAACAATGTATCTGCTGAAATCATCACTACCTGTAATAAATATGAGTCTTCACTTCTCTAAGCATTTGAGGCCTCCACCCATCATAACTGATGGGTTCAAAGAAAATAGTTCTGCCAGTGCCTTTTATGTTGATGGAGGGTTTTTTGTTTGTTTTATTTTTACATTAGCTACCACTTCAGCTTCCCATCCCATTCTGTTGTCAGTCATTATGGTCTCCCATTTTCCTGTGAATGGGCATATCACATCTGTTTGCTTTATTTCTATCTAAATTTTGATCTCCAGAAGTTGGCTAGATCTTATTTTCCCCATCGTGAGCTGTTGGGTGTCTCTGACAATGACTACATACATCCAAGATTAGTAGACTGAACCAGAATCAGAACTGGAGCTTTGGTGTTTTAGACTTTGGTACAGCTATATTCACGCACTGAATGCTAAGATTGATTGAAAGTCACAGCACTGCCTTTTATCTTTTAGAAGCTGTTTTTTCCACTGGCTCCAAATGAACTCTGGCTACAGGAAACAGATTGTGAAACTGGCTCCAAGGCCTAAACTTCATATTTCAGCCCTTTGTTTTATAGATATTAATGTAGTACTTAGGGAATAGTGATGAGGATGGCTTTATTTTTTTCCAGACCAAATCTCTGCAGTTTTCTGATACCAGGTCAGGCCTCTTTATGTACTGCAAGACATTGCGGAAATCAAGGTTAAAGGCTACCAGTGGAATTAATCAGACGCTGAAGTTAGGGGAATGTGTTTGTTTGATTTGCGTTGTTCACTGACTGAAGTTAATATGATTGTTTTTGATCCCTAAAGAATGGATAAGAGAGAGGCAGAATTATGAAGGAAACAATCTGGAAACTCATCCAGAATTACAGCAGTTGAGTTTTCAAAATGATAAGCTGAAGAAAAACAAATTTGTGGCTGTTTTATACCTCAGTATTTCCTTCCTTCATGATTTATCAACTTCCTTTTTTTTTTCAACTAGATAAGGACTTCTATAGCCATGACATCTAGCAGCAGAATTATGTTTGAAAATACAATATCTAGTAATTGTATTAGTGTCTTTTCTAAGATCTAAAATACATTGTATTTACTTTTTAAAGTGTGTTCCAGTTTCTGTATGTCACAAAAGAGCACTTTTCTCCGGAATGCATTTAGTCAATATACTGGAGAACTAATAATAACTGAGTAAAACTTGTGCAGAAAGTCTGTGGAATAGTTTATGCTGGAGAGTGGGTTGCTTTGAGAAGAGCTGGGCTATGATGTACCAGAACTACAGGCTTCCTAAAGTCCTGCTGTGCTTTGCCAGCTCTCTGACTACACTTAACTGTATAAATGTAAACTGAAACACTGCGGACTAGGAAAACAGTATAGGTAAACTACAAGTGCAGTTCTGAAAAACTCCTCTGAGCAGCCACTTGAACTCTTGTTAATCTGTTTCTGGTTAGAAGCATTCAGAATTGCCCCAAACTGTGCCTCTTGGAACCTGTCTCCCCTTTGTTCCCATTTGTGATCTAGGAAGTAGGTGAAGCAGCTCTAAGAGAGGTCCTGCTGAGTGGAACCTCTCCAAGCCCAACAACTCAGGTTTTTCTATTTTACCCACAGATGGCTTCAGTTCTTGCAGTATTCAGTAGAGTGCTCACCTTCAGTACAGTAACCCAGGAATTAACAAATTGCCTTTTAGCTTAAAGGCATTTACATCAACACCTCCTAACTACCAGGAGAGTGTCCCAGATGCTCAGGAGGATTGCAAAATGGAAGGGAAGCATCCATCACCTCAGCTATTGAATTTGTGCCCTATTGGAAAGGATGGCAAATGTGTGGCACTAGTGTGAACTAGAAGGAAGGTGACATAGGGAGCTGTAGGCACTTATTCCTGGTTTCTGATAACTTTTCCCAAGCCAGTGCTGTTTTTTATCCAGGAACTATTAACTACAAAAATGCATAAATTAACCTTAGCACTATGTTTTGATGATTGAACTAGATGAGAGAGACACCTCCTTGTTTTACTCTGCATTTTGCTTCAGCTTCCTTGTCCTTGTTTGAGACTTGCATGCTTTTTGGAACAGGGTCATAACTTCAAACGAAAAGGTGGTGACTCCCTGTTTCCTTCCTGCTCTTCCTCCTCCCAGTCTAGCATGGTGGTCAGGGATGAGGCATGAGCGCTCCTCAGGAACTCTCACTTCCCGGCCAATGCTCTGACCACTGGGTAGCAGTACAGAGAAGGTGGACGCTGTTTCCTCCAGCTACACTTTAAAAGAAAAGGAACATTCCTCATTGGGAATTTTATATCTGCTGACAGCCCAAAAGGCCCTTTAAGCACCTTTGGCAGGCTATTAACATCGACCTTGGTGTTTTCCAGCAATAACACAAAGAAAAATGCTGTGACCAGCAGCCACATGAAATGAAGTCACCGACCAGAAAAGCTACAAGGACTCTTTATTCATTGTTTTAAAGAACAGATTTTGGCACTCACTGCCAGAAGAGGACTCCAAATTCTGAGTCCAAAGAAGATAAAGGTGCCAAGCACCAGGGTGGGACTTCACACACCTCTGTGTTCATAGAGTTTCCTCACCCCAAAGTGAAGCTCTTGTTAGCTCCTCACTGAGCATGCTGCTTGTTTTGGATCTATACCTGCATTTCTTTTACATGTAGGGAATGTAAGCCTGTCATTACCACACTCAGCCCCAAGGCTGAAAGGAACATTGGTCCCTTAACAGTCCCATCCCTCCGATTTATTAAGGTCACACAGAACAGCAAGAATTGAAGTCAGGAACTTAGAGATCCACTAAATTTCCTTGCATTCATAAACAGCATGTAGTTAATAGGGAAGAAATGCCTATTAAAAGCTTAATAATCAATTGCAGTTAATTTTCTACCTGCAACATTGTGCAGGATTTAGTAGCATCTTACTTGTATTTACTTTCTCTGTAAAAAAGTTTACTTTTTTCTGAAGTCATGCAAGTTTAAATATACAGATTATATGAAACAAGTAATGGTTTTGACTGTTTTAAGTCTCCCCAGGCAACTCGGGGGAAAAAACAGTGATAAAACCACTTCTGCATTTTTGAATAATCATTATACCATATGATGTACAAACTACTTGGCATTAATACCTAGGATATTGTGCCTGTTCAGGATGTGCAATGTGGATGTGTTGGAATTGCTATGATTATTTTGAGTCATTCAAACAGATGATATTATTTAAAACTATTCTTCCATAAAATAGGCCTCCAAAATAAGATTGAGGAGTTGATCTAACTCAGATCTGCTTGCAATTTTTCTGCATATTAAAAGACAACTATTTCTGACAAAATATGGCTTTGGGAATAATTTCTTGCCTGGAGTGAAACTTATCTTTTCCTTGCTAACATTTTTTTTTTCCATCTCATTTTGTTTCTTAGGCTGCCTGATGTACAAATGCAGAATGAAGTTTTTGTTACTTGCCAGGTGCCTAGCTATCAGTAGCACAGGAATATATGAAAAAATGTAGGTGTGGTTGTTGGTAAAAAGAGAAAAATCCTATGAATAATTACCCTCTTTGTGTTTTTCTGCTCATCCATGTCAAGCTTTTATGGTTATCTGTCTAAAAATCTACCTCCTACTCCATCTTCAGGCTAGGTTAAACGATGTTGGATGAAGGGACTCACACTTTCCCTGAGATAGTAGTGGTAAAAAACAAAAGTTTACTTTAAAAATACATTCCAAGGAAACGGCGGGGACACAATCTGTTTCATCTGCCTAGAGGGCAAGTTGCAACTTTCAAAATCATCTTTCAATGATACCATTAAATATTTGAGACATAAAAGGCGAAAATTATCATGCAGTAAAAGGGTTTACTGTGAATGAGTCAACACCTGCAATAATCATCCCCTACCTTACATTTCTTCACTATGATTGTCATTTCAATCCACCCTTATATTTGCTCTGCCCTACCCTAATACACCTTTTCCTTTTTGCATTTGCCTTTCTAATATCTAATTATTGTGCCTGTGCACAGATACAGTCTTTAATACTAGAGTCAATTGCCCTTGAAAACCTTCTTTTTCCACAACAGCAAAGCCTTCCTTTTTTTTTTTTGTCAAGGATCTATAGCCAAAGCCAGTAATTTCTTCCTGCCTTCAATGAGGACACACTAAGCTAAACAAACTACATATGGAAGACAGTGTGATAGCATCAGCAGGAAATAACAGTGGACAGAAAAAGTAGCTTTTTACGTTCTTCATGAAGGATACTGAGGAGAACACCTTCAATTTCCACATCAGTCTAGTGTACTGAGAGCAAGCAGCATCTGTTGGAACCTGATCTTAAGTATAAAGGGAAGGAACTTGATAGTTATTCTTGGGGGGGGGGGGGGGGAGGCGGGAAATGGGTATTTTTACTTTGAAAAAAATCCTAGCTTTTTATGCTAGACGAGGGAGTGGGAGAAAAAGAATACCAAATGGCAAAGGGCAAGGAACAAAGCTATAGGAACATGTAAATACAATAAAGAGGGAGGAGTTGAGGGACAAAACCCAAATGTAACAGTAGGTACATGAAAGAAGAAGAGCAGAACTATGGGTGAAGTGAGGAAGTATATTAGTGACCATTTATAGCATTTGGGTTTTGTTTGATGCTTATTACAAAAAGATTATGTTTAATTACTTTGGACTGATTAAAGATGTATAAATGTAATTATTTTGATAGCACTGTATTACAGGGTAGATGTTTTCATGCTAAGATAGGAATTTTTTACTAGATAGGAATTTGCTGTCTTGCTCCTCTAAATGCCTAGTTCAGTTATCTGCAAGTACAGGTTAAAGCAGTTTGCACCAACTTGATTTCCCCTCAAAGTGTTGATTGTGAGTGTATCATGTACTTTTGGATGAAGGCCCAATTAAATGAGGAATTTGGTCTGCTGTACTCATTGAAAAAGCAGCAAAACTAATAACATTTTGACTCAAGTTTGTATGCTTGATATACTGCCAGGTTAGAATTTGTTCCCAAAAAAATTGTTAAAAAATCATATGTTTTTTCTCCACCAAGTTGTTTCTTTGCCTTGTTCACAAAATACTCATGTAACTCATTCCATTTTCTTTCTTCCTCTCTTCTTTTTTGGTTCTCTCTTTTTTCTCTAGCAAACAGGAACTAGAGAAATACCCATGTGAATGCTTAGAAGTAAAATGCTGACACAGTGAAAAGTCTTAGGAGTTTTGGGCATGTGTTGGGTTGTTTGTGGTTTGGCTTTTCATTAAAATGCTAAGTTTTATCCTACTTGACAGTATATATGGTGCCATGAGAAAACAGAGATTGCTATTTCTTTTCCTTTTCTTCCAAGAATGAAAAACAATGATTTTATGAAAGTTCTGCAGAAGACTTGAAATTCAGGGAACGGATGGGCTTTGCTACAGGAGTATCAAAGAAGAAGCTGAGAACTTAACCTTTATGTATCCAGTTCTGAGACTGCCAGTGTGTATCTCACAGTTTGTACAACAAGCTGCCTTCATGGATTTGTCTGTGTCAGTTTTTCACAACACTCCCAGGTTCCTTAATTTCTCTAAGAAATTTTTGCCATTTGCTCTAAACTTATGTAAAGTGGTACTTGAAAAACTTAAAAAACACATTGAAATGCTTTATTGGTTCAGTGAGGTTTCACTTCCTATTAGTTTTGCAGCTGCCACCATTTCGTGTCTAACCCATTTAGATTAGAGGAGACACGGGAGTATCAGTTACTTAGATATGTTCTGAGTGATGTCATGTGTTTCAGGCTGATTAAAGTGGTTGTGTCAGGATGCTAGAGACTGGGTGTTCCCAAAACAACAATGCAGTTTTCCCACAACATTATTTATTTCTTTTTCTCTGTAGAAGGGCTGTTCTTTGTCTGTTGGGAATAAGGCTGAGTGTTACAGCATAGCTAGTACAGCTGACCAAGCTTTTCTCCCCATTCTCAAAGGAAAGTGGAAGGGGAAAAAATAGACCCATTTGGATTGTGTCACAAAAATGGCCTCTCACATAACCTTTAGCCAGCAAGGCTTGGCTCAAGTAGACAAGGCAGCAGCCAGAATTTTGGGAGCTTAGTGTAGCCTGTGTTGAGGCAGTTCTCTAGAACTTCTCTTATGTCACATAAACACTGAATCAGTCTTTGGTTCATGTGAGACTTTGTTTTCAGTTTTCAAAAAAACTGCTATAAGTTGTGCATACCCAGTAGGTCAGGCCAGAAGATAGACATCTTTGTAATTCTTTCTGAAAAAATGCTTTGATCTGCTTCTTCTTTTTCCTCTTTGAAGGTGTTCTGACAGCACCTCTTTCTTTGGTTCTAAAAGGCTGCCCTCACAGCAATTTGAATGAACCAGTGTCCATATGAGATAACAAACATCAGAGAATTTAGTGGAAGTATCCCTTACATTATCACATTATTCATTTAGTGTATATCTTTTGGGAGACAGTTAAGCCAGCATTATTCCCTGAGTCTGCTATTACATGTGACAAAAGCTTTTCCATATGCTGCTTTACAGCATGAGATGTAATTGTAAATGTGGCAAAATGTTTCTGGACTTTTCACATCAGGAGACATTTTTTTAAAACTTTGTAATGATGTGGCTTGCATTGGAGGGGAGAAGGGTGATGAAGAACTCATAACTGGTCTTTCTGTATCTCAGGATTTCAGGTGTGTTCAGTAATTCTCCACTGTTGGTGTGCCTACTTGGGCCAGACAGCAGTAACTAAAATGTCAATTGATTTTTACAGCGCCCCAGTCCAGTACTCCGGCATTTAATGCAGGCCATATTCAGCAAAAGTAAATAGAAACAGTATAAAAGTAAATCATATTAGTGCTTAGATGCCTCTGATGAAATGGGAAATTGTTTGTCTTAAGGTACCAAACTCTTGTTGGCTTGGTCTCTTCTGAGGCATGGAAGTCACATATACAGGGATGGACCTGATGGTAGGGTTGCTCCCCAGCATACTTCGTGCAGGCTCACTCTCAGCTTGCATGTGATGGTGAGCCAAGAGGCAGAAGTGGTCCCACTGAAGGGACCAGCTCTTCTCGTGCTCACACCCCAGGGAGGAGCACTCCAGCTGCAGCAAGGCAAGAGGTAGGCAGAGTATTTGCATTAATGCAGTGCTGTCCTAGATCTAATGTGCCGTGCCTGGCATCATGCACCATGCACAGGGTTGCAAATGTGTGGCACAGAACTCCATGAGCCTCCTGGCTCAGACCTGGAGAAACACATAGCTAGCTTTCCCAGGCTGATGTTTAATTACGGAATATTCCGAGTTGGAAGGGACACATGGCAAGCCTGTGAGCATAACTAAATTACCCCATGCTTGATGCAGCCACTGTTCGAACCAGTTACTTTGTATTTTTCTGAGTAAAATAACACTGAGTATCTGAGCATCGCTACTACATCCACCAACAGAGGCTGTTCCATTTCTCTTTAAAAAACCTAAAGAGCCAGTGTTGGCTCCAGATATGACCTGCACAACAAGTGCTTCACCCTGCTCACCGCAGCAGTGCAGGCTGCTGAGGTGGGAGTGCAGCATTTCTTCCTTCTCCTCCCCTCTGCATGTAACTGGGGTATTTTGTCAGCCTCTGTTTAATATGCATACTTCTCCCTTGGCTCTTGCCCAGACTTGAAGGAGTGCACTGCTTTCCTCACCCAAGGGCTTGTCTAAACAACGATGTTCTGGCTGCTTTAATGAGTGTTGTTCAAGTGCTAAATCCCACTAAGCCTTATGGAGTTACATTAGTACAAAGATTGCTGTTTGGGAAGCAATATCTGCTTTAAAGCACCTCTCTAGGGCTGTGTCCATGGCAGCAGCAGCATGGAGTAAGAGAGTGGTTTAAGCTTGCTGTATAAAACTTTAAAGCAAACCTGGTTGTAATAGTTTTATAGAAGCTTAAATACTTGATGGGGGAAAAAGTTGATGGTAGGACATTTGACATTCAAACAGACTTCAAGCTACTTAATTATTTCCTGATATGTTTCTTGTTGCAGTGGGCTGGAAGTGGCCAGGATGTTTAGTGATGTCTTGCTGATTCAGAATGACCTGATCCTTTTCCTGGAGTGCATGTCCTTGCCTGAGGTGTGCAGTGTTGTAGTTATTTTTCCTGTGCAGTGTGGTTGCTATTTACCTGCTAAGATATTAGGACTCATCTGCACCAGAGCAACTCTACCAGAGTAATTGTGCTGACACAGCCTCAAAGCACTATGGTAACCATTCCCTCAGCTGCTTCACACAGCCTTTGTATCTGAGGAAGTGGTGGTAAAGCAAGGCGTCTGTAACTGTGTCTGTAGCAGACTTTCTGCAAACACAGGTGTCGCGGTCCTGTGGTGCTTCCTTTCATACCCTTCATTGAGCCTGTGCTCTTAGGAGAGGCTTGGGGAGCTCCCCCCCTCCAGCTGGAGGGTTTGTATTACCCTCTGCTGTCCTGGCAAAGTTGTGGGGTTTTGTGCTGAAGCCCACACTGGATTAGCTGGATCATCACCACCAGGCAGGTGAGCTGGCCTCTTTCACTTCCCTTTGGTTTCACTTGCAGAACTAAAAGGGTTTTTATTTCCCTTTCTGCCAAATAGGTGTCTCCCGTGATCCCCCACTCCCACCTTTGTATTACTAGGCTTGTCCACGAACTCAAATTTTCTGCTGCTTTATTCCCTCCTTTATTCATTATCTGCTTCGGATCACTGCCCTCCTTACAACTGTCTGCAGACCCATCTCCTTGGAAACAGAAATCTTGTTTATGTGAAAGTAATAAGGAAAGTAATTGATGTATAACTGTGCAGGCATGTGAGGGAGCCATGTTCCACTGGAGGATGTTGGAAAAGCAAGTCTCCACTTACACTGACTGCCAGAAAGTTGAATGGTGTGAGCAAAAACCACTTTCTTCCTCTGCTGTTTCCAAAGTTGCCTTCCTTTATTCACAGCAGTGGTAGGAAACTTCTTGCCTGTGCATATGCTCATTTTTATGGACTTTTTTTTTCTAGTCTTTTTTATCACCAATATGAAGGGGTTGAATAGCACCAGGAAATTTTTTAAGTCTTGCTTATCTCTTATTTTGTGGAACTCCATGCTGATCCACTGTATCATGCCAGGACCATCTCCTCTCCTGTCTTGGCCCTGAGGCCCTCTGTGGCCGCAGGACTTTCTGCTGAGGTTTCTGCTGCTCCCTGCTTTATGCCTTTCACTGCTATTGCCCCTTGTGCTGTTGGACATGGTTGATAGACCTGGCCAGCTATTAAGGTCAGGTGTCCCTGGATGGTCTTTCCCAGTCCTTCAGGACAGAGGTAGGGAGCCCCATAAACAGCTTTTATGGCCATAAACGTGGTGGGGTTACCAGGTGGGATGTCTTTCAAGAGATGGTGGAGTGCCTGGCTGGCTGCTGCTGCCGACCCAGCACTGAGATCTTATGTCCTGGCCTTGGGTAGGATGCCAGCAGGCCCCCGTGGAAAAGACTTGTGGCACAAGGGTAGCCTGGACAGACCCCTTCTTTGGGACCAGGGCTCCTCTGAATGGTGTGGCCTGGGGAGTATTAGCACACAAAAGTGGTGGTGTTTGGGAGGCCTCAAGTCAAGCAAGCCCTGGCAGAGAGATGCTCATGTTGATGTCTCTGTGATGACAACTTGGAGGAGGAAGGATGGATTTTTGCTTTCCTTCAGTTTAGTGCATTACCTTGAAGAGGCAGTGTGGCTGGAAGATGATTTTTTTGGGTTTTTTATATGGCCTTTGAAACAGGCTGTAAGAGCAGGGCTCCTGGAAACTTTTTTGTTATTGAAAACTTTTTTCTCTGCTTGCCACCTAGTGTGAATGGCTTTTCATGGGGTGTGCTTCATCAGCAGGCTCCAGTCTTCGTCTGTTTCTTCTTCNGGCTTTTCATGGGGTGTGCTTCATCAGCAGGCTCCAGTCTTCGTCTGTTTCTTCTTCCTGTTACTAGATACCTCCTTTGGGTCATTTTCTTGGGGACTAACATCCCTAAACAGCCTTACCAAGCAGGAAGGCTGTTCCAGTTGCATGCCTTGTATTTTATACACAGGTGATATAGTAATTGTTGTATCACTGAACCTTCAAATAAGCTGTTTCTCTATTAGCTGAAGCTGTATAGACTCTTCACTACTTACACTGTATCAAGTGAAATGCTTGATACTACTTTGATAGGTAGCTGCAGGACGATTTCAAACTTGCTTTAACTTCCTATGGGTTGGATTAGCCTAAAGCGCTTTCTGCACATTTTACTGTCTGTGTCTTGCCTATCAAGAAAAATTGCTATTTAACAGGGTGTGAACTGTCTTCAAATGTGCTTCTCATAAAATAAAGAATGTGAAAAGGTGGAACAGAAAGGGAGTGAAGAAGGACTTAAAACATGTGCCTAATAATGGAGATAATGCTGGAGTATTGCATATTAAATATCCTTCTGTTATCTTAACACTAAATGTGGAGAATTATGTCTTTATTATGTAATAATGGTACATTATTTACCATATGTAATTTGGTTTTACATCCAAAAAGATGGGGAGAAGAGCACTAAGGAGGCTGCAAATGGAAACCGGCTGTAAAACTTTGAATGCTTGCTCTGGAGGGACCACATAAAGACACTGAAGTCTGTAAAACAGTTAGTAGAAAATGCTGTTAATACTTGGGTTTTAAAAGGACAAAAATCAGCATAAGTTATTAGAAAGCACCTAGAAAAACCTTGGAAAATTTTGGTCAGTCAAAGGAAGCTATGTTTAGTGTTTTGCAAGGCATTGTTTTGGAATTGCATTAAAAGACAGGATTCTTCTGGTGGGGTGTGGGTATTATTATTATTGTTGATGTTGTTATCATCATTAGTATTATTATTATTACTACTGTTATTATTATTATTTTGGTGCACATGATCTGGTTTGATATAAACAGAGCCAGGGACTGCCCAGTGACATACTTTTGAGAAAGAGACTTAAAGAAATAATGGCATTAAATATCTCTCTTTGTACAGGCTATGGATTTTGAATCAAAGAACAGTTTCATAGGAAGCTTTCTTCAGCCACCAGATCAGATGCTTCCTGCAGCCTTTGTTTATATAGAATCAAAGAAGTTGGCAGCTGCTGCTGGTGACAGGCCTTCTCTCCCAAATACCCAAGGTATAGTCAAAATATTTCAAAATGGTCTTAGCCAAAATATTTTAAAATGGTCTTTTTAATTGTTCCATGTGAAATCTCTTGAGCAAACTCCCCATCCTATTTTACTGAGTTCAATGACTTGCTGCAGTTATCAGTCTGACATTGAGACAGGATGTATATGTGTCCTGAGGGAGTAGTCTCCCTGAAGTCATATGTCTAGAATGGAAACCTCTGCAAGTCTTCTAACATCCTTGTAAACTCTGGCTTTGAAATTTGTTTAAATTAAAATCGTCAGACTTCCTCTGAAAGCAAAGGAGAATGCTTCAAACTTAGTAGAAGCAGTTCATGACTTCAAATACAGTAAAAAAAAAAAGATCATTACTATGGTACCCTGACTTGAAATTGGCTTTGTATAGTGCTATTTGACTCCTTCCAGATTAAAATCACTTTAAGGGCTGTTTTTTGTGTGGTGTATTTCCTTGGGAGAACTTCTGAACAATTCAGACTCCCACAAAAATTAGCAGCATGAAAGTTAGTCCCTATGAAATATGGTTTTCATAGGCTTTAGTGGGTGATGACCCTCTGGAGCTCACAAGGCAAATGCTCAATGGCTGAAGGTGTCTGGAGAGCCCAGAAAATCATGAGGATACCCATGCTCAGACTTACTGTCATGGACAACTTTGCAACATTGCACAGACATGAGTGTGTGTGTGATCATTGTTCTTCACTTGAAAAATCTATGATTTCTGTAGTAATCTTATGTTATACAAAGTTTGGGCTTTTTGGATTACAGTGATCAGTTTAGTGTTGAGTAGTTAAAGGGCTAAGGAAATATTTGGCATACCAACGAAAGATGGAAAAAGTGGTCCCACTTTATCTTTCTGCTCTCTGGTATTTGCATTTTGTTTTGTTTTGAGGTTTTTGTTTGCTGTTTGTTTTTTGCTGTTGTGTGATTTTGTTTGGCTTGGTTTTTTTTTTTTGTGTGTGTTTTTTTTTGTTGTTGTTGTTTTTTTAATAGGTCTGGGATAAGGTGGTAAAAGTTATTAAGGAGGCAGCAATATTTGGTGGTATTCTTTTGATGAGGCAGTTTGGAATAGACAAGCTATAAATTAGAAAATGTCAGAAAATAAGCTTGACTTGTTACAGAACGTGTCTTAAGCTTCCATATGTGTGTATACTTTATGGAGAGCTAGCAAACTTTTTCTTATAGCTGAAATTGCAACTTTTATTTTTGGTGTAATTTGACACATACTGTTGAGGCTGAAAGCATAATCTTCCAGACTTGTTCCTAGGGTTTAAAGAATCATCAAATACAAGATACTAGATGTTGAAACATTACCTTTGAAAACAATAAAGTATTTAACAATGTACCCTTTGCTAAATTGTCCTTTTGTATCTAATTTCTCCCCCTGTTCTGAGCACATTTTCTCTTTTTAATCTGTCCAGACCAGTTGCATTACACCAGAACTTGTGACCCCACTTAGATACCTATGTTCTCTCCTTGTATTTAAAGAGAAGCCCCAGGGTTTACTATATTCTATTTGCTGTAATTTCTTTGTGCTTGGTGCCATTTGGAAAATAGTTTTGCTCATAGAGCTAGAGCTTCATACCTCAGTTATGGAGGAAGCACATCCATTTTCTCCCATATATGTTCTGTATATGTTAGTGTATAGCTGGGGAATATAACTAATTTTGGGAGTGATTCTAGGAAGAAAATTTAATAATATATTGTAATGTTAAGTGTTTTCTAATAATGATGATCATCATCAAAATAGGAACTGTTACTGAAGGTGTAGTTGTTGCATTGTTTGCTAGGTGTGGTGGCAGCCCTGAAAACTCTGCAAGAAAAAATCCACCGTCTAGAGCTGGAGAAGTCACAGGCTGAAGACAACCTGTGCAGCCTCTCCAGAGCAGCTGCTCAGTACAAGAAGGCCTTAGAGCAGGGATCCTACGAGAAGGAGGCAGCATATCAAGAACTGATGCAACAGAGGAAAGGTATTTCTTTTGAGCGATAAGGTGTAGCCACAGCAAAACTAAGACTGTATAATCTAGGGAGTGTTTTGTTTTGAAAAACTGCTAATTAATGCAGCCCCCTTTCATTTTTGCTTCAGAACTGAGGAGGAACAGGAGCTTGATAATTGTGAATCAAGTTGAGGTATTTCTTCCATATATCAACCAAGTATTGCATAGGCATTAAAGCAATTTTAAAGACTAAGCATGTTTCAGATGGTATGTTTAACCCCTACAATAAGCAAGCAGCTGTTTACACAACACTGCTAACTTGAGAAAAGATAGAAGAGAAGAAACCAGATTCTGGTTAGGTATCTGTTGATACGAATGGAAGTAACTGCAGTGCTCGTGCCTTTGGAATTCAAATTAGGGACTAGCTTTGAAAAAACATTGTGATTATATATAAAATACATTTTAACCATATGACTTGTTCAGACTAACAGAACTATTCTTGCCTGTTTTGAAGACAGAATTCCTCAGTGAAATGACAGTCTGGCTCAATGTGTAGCTCCCTTTGCTGTACTGAATGTCTTGTTTCTCTCTGTAGATGCAAGAGTGCAGTTAAGTGCAGCACAGTCCCGCTGCTCCCTGCTGGAGAAACAGCTGGATTACATGAGAAAAATGGTTTCCAGTGCACAATTGGAAAAGAAAATTATTTTAGAAGAACAGGTGAAGCCCTTTAGCATAATAACAAAGTAGTGACATAGTTAAAAAGTATAGAAATGTGCAGGATCCGAAGTTTTTTGTGGTCATTGTTTTTCCTCAGCTCTGCTCAGGCTGCTAGCAAACAGAAGCAATTTACTCTGACTGATGACAACTATTCAATGAATTGTATGAAAAGCTCCCTGGGTGGAACTCCTAATGAGCAAAACCATGCTACTACTTGCACACTCGGTAGACAAAAAAGCTGCTGGAAACTTGAGTTGTCTTTGTCTGCCTGGTATTTTTCATCACTTTGCAATTTAAAAAATATGGAATTTAAACTAATTAAACACCTTTACTGTGGTGTGGGGTGGTTTGGTCGTTTTTTTTGCTGTCTGAAACAATTTCAGTCAGTTGCCAACTCCATTCTTGCTTATTTTTTCCCGGCTCAGCTTCAGAAAGGGGAAGACCAGAACCGGTTGGAACTGCATGCAAAACTTGAAAAGCTTGAAATGCTAGAAAAAGAATGTCTTAAACTTACTGCTACTCAGAGAATTGCCGAAGTAAGCATGCATGGAATGTCAGTCTGAAAGTCATTTGGTATAATTTTATGGGATACTATTAACAATACTAAGTTTTGCAAAAGTTACCTCTGTTAAAGCATACCTGACTGAATGCCACCTTGGCTTCGTATGCATGGGTCTTTTTTCAGTCTGGGCTTTAAAAATTCCTACAGACCAGTTTTATCCCCACGTTACAATTGAAAGCTCCTTCAGGCTTCTGATTCAGCGTGACAAATGGAAGGGGGACTAATCATTCTTGCCTTCAAATTCAGGACAAGATCAAACACTTAGAAGAAAAGCTTTGTAAAGAAGAGCATCAGCACAAGCTAATACAAGATAAAACTGCTCAGGTAGCCTGAAAAGATTTTATTTTACCTTACTTTTTAGTACTGAAGAAAACTATTCTCTTTGTTCAAAACACCCTTCTTTTTTTTATTACATTTTAACTCCTCATGTTTACTACCCAGGCAGAACTCCTGGAATACTACCTAGACCAGTTATAAACTACATATTAGAAAGCTTGCCAAGTGTGTTGCATATCTCAATGAAGAAAGATTCTACTTGGGTTTATATTAGTGATACAGTTCATCAGCCTCAACACTGCTTTAAGTGACCCAGGTAGAAAATTAATTTCTAGAAAATCTGTAACTGAATCAGGTAAACTTAATTTACAATAACTCAAAAGTGGTCACATATGAAACCTTATATCCCAAGTGAGGTTGGTTATTATGTTTATTTTCTTCCCTTTGTTAAGACCTGTAGAAATCTAATACATGGGGTTATACTTGAAAAAGCCTTAATCAGAGAAATGTTGTTCATCAAATGAGATCTTGTACAATTCATTATTCTGTGAAGGCATAATCAGTTTGCTGGGCCACCATCCATCTAAGAGAGGAGTATTTGCCAAAGAGAGCAAAATCAAAGAAATCTTTTATTAAAGGAGCAAAGTAGTCATATTCCAAAGCTCAGTTTGTGCATAAGTAGCAGCCAGTTTGAGAGAGAGAGACCAACTGTGGGAGAATTCCCTGGAGGTGGGGTGGGGGGTGCAGCGCTGAAGAATAATATTGGAAGAACCTAAGCAAAGCTGATGCCTTAATTTAATTCATCACTGCTGTCAGCTTTTATACCTCATCCAAGGATAATGGGTTTTCATCAATCCAGGAAGCTTTAAATAACATGCAGATTTGTAGCCCAGATGTCTGACCACTTCCAGAATCCAGAAGAATGACACAATTGAAAACTGGTAGGTTTTTTGGTTTCTTGCTTCAACTGCTTGCTGCTGCAAAGCAAAAGGCCTAGTACAAGAGATTTTATCTTCTGAGAGACATGGTAAGAATGACTTTCCCAGAGCAGATAGTCTAAACATTTGCCCAAGAAAGGACTTAGGTGCAGTAAACTGAGTGCTGAACTAGTGTTGGTACCATCTTAATGCACTGTGGGATGGATTTTGGTCTGTTGGATCTGGGCTGGGAAGCACAGGGTGTGGTGTGGTTCACTTCCTCTTGATGACAGAAAAGCCAGAATATTCTCACTTAGTGGTGGAACTCCAGCATAGTTTAGCCAGAACTGTAACACATGCCAAAACAAAGCCCTTGTCCTACATTTTTTTAATTGGGAATGATTATCATCCTGTTTATCATGGGCCTTGATATCAGCTTTGAACCACCGAGCAATCTGAGGATTGTCCAGCAGGTTTGACCTCAGTGTTACACAGACAGGCTTAGTTCTCTCTGTCCCTAGATTGTAAGAGCCAAATATTAATATAATTTGAATTTTATGATCAGATCCTCAACATGTGGCAAGTTTGGTTTATCTCAGTTGCTGGTTGTCACAGTGGAAAAATACAGCTGCTGGTGCAGCTGAATATGAAAATGAGGAATATTAAGACAGAGCTGCAAGATCTGCCTGATACCCTGCCTTCCTAGCAATCTGTTTAGTTTTTAAGAGTAGCTTACACCTTCCAAACAGGACAGTTAATAGTGCCCTTAATTGTTTCTTACCCATGCATGAAAGAGAGAATTAACTAAACCTTGCTATTTCATACTGCTAATATTACATTAAGTGGCTGTTTTCTCTTTTGCTTATTGCCACAGCTTCAAACAGGATTTGATATAAACAGAATTTTGATGTCTTCAGTAACATCTCAATGTGAACTTGAAAAGGAAAATGGGAAGAACAAAAAACCTAGGAAGGTAACGTGGAAATTTTTTTTAGCATACTGCTGCTGATAGCATCTGACTTGCACAGAGACTGGAATTTGTGAAAAATGGTGATGTAAGAGGTACTTGATTAATCTGCTGCACTTTACTCCACTTCTAAAGTGACAAACAGTGCTAAACTCATTTTCCCCCATTTTTTCTTTCCTTCATTAATTAAAATGGTACTGGGGCTGGTAGGACATCACTGGAAACCTTCCCTTACTAGCTTTACAATTACCTCTGTTAAAGTCTTACTGCCATTGCCCACGTCCTGTCTTAGCTGCCTTTCAGTTTATTTGGAAAAATTAGTTTCCAAAGTTTTAGGTCAGCATCTCAAGATGAGGGGATAGTTGAAATCAAGAGAATTTATTTTGCAACACATGTCACAGATCCATCAAAATTTTGCAACTGTGGTTTTGAAAACTTAAATGAACAAGGTTTGATTCCTTTAATGTTAGCCTAATTGTTAAACAATCTCCTACATGCATATGGAATAAAATTTACATGTGTCAGCTACTGGAAAGTCCTCCTTGTTACACATACAGGAGGGAAAATATGGGTTTTTTTGAAACCAGAAGAAAACTGAGGTGATGCATTTCACTGTGTATTTACTTGAATTTTACTTACTAAAAAAAAAGTTTAGGATTGTACTCTTGGGTCAGCAGATTGGAATTTCTTGTCTTATATTTTCTTATGGCAGAGAAATCCTACAATGAAGAAAATGCAGCTTTCACAATTACATGTAAAGGCTGGTGCACTACCTTTTGTGGCTGGGAAGGTAGGTGAAAACCGCTCACTAAAGTGGCTTCTACAGTTTGAGTAAGGCTCTGTAGTTGTTAATTACTTCTGTAAGCCACTAATAATTCTTCTTTAAGTCTGTCAGCTCCAGCCATTCTGTCAGTGCAAATGTACAAAGTGTGTTGCATATTATGAAGCATCGCAATCCATGTATCTCATCACGAAGACAAGAAGGAGCTACGTCTGGGATTTCAGGACACAGAGCACTTTCCAAATATGTATCCTCTTGTTCCACATCACCCACTGTCACCAGGAGCTTTTCAGACCTTCTGTTGGCCTTACAAGACGAGCTGGGCCAAATGAGCTTGTGAGTAGCCATCCTTGGTGCTGTGTGTAACCGTGACTCCAGTGGTAGCCCTGAGAAGTGACGGGATTCTGTAGTCGAGCCTAGCCTGTTTAAGCTGTAGGACTTCTTGTTGACAGAATGACCTGAGCAGGCTTGACTGGTAGGATTTTTCTCATTCAAAAAATTCTTTCTGTCCAGGTGCTTCACTGGTTTTGTTTTTCTGCTTCTACATCCCATATTTAAACAAGCTCCTACTAAAGTAACAGCTGCAGCAAGTGAAAAGCCTTTCAGACCTGTGCTTTTTAGAAATTTTAAACATGTTCTGAGATATACAGAGTAAACCATTTTTCTCCTGGAGAAGGCTGCAAAGGTGGTGCTAAAATTGAGAAGGCCTGCAGGATGCAGTCAGTCTGGGTGGTGGAATGGGTTAGTACAGCTCTGGCATGAACAGTCCTGTCACAACATCTATCCTGTTCCTTTTTACTCACTCTGTGTTCTTTCCTTACCAGTGTACCTGCTGGGTCTTTGTGCTGAGTCAGTCTGGTGCTTGTACCCTCTGCTTGTTGATAGCAGGAGAACCTGCTGGTCCTGTAAGGGGGTTGTGAAAGAGGGACAGTTTCCTGCCAGGAAATGGGCAGGGTGTGGAAGAATCTAACACTTTAGATGGGAGTGTATGTATCTTTCTAGCCATGCAGGTAAATGTGGATTACAACCTGTAGTGTTCTCAGGCATCTTCCCATTAATGCAGGCTTGTGGGACTGTGGGCCAAAGCTCTGTAGCTGGTGGTGGCAGACATGCCAGCACGATGAGCTGTGGTTTGAGCACAGGAGGATGTGCTGAGTAAACCAGTTAGGATGTTGACACTGATTTGAAATCCTTGATGTGGCAAAGTTTAAACTGGCAAGCAATTTCATGTTCAAAAAGCAATGTCTGGCTTACTCATGGAAGTTCAAGGACAGGCTTTTTTTTAATAGCAACAACCAGTTGCTTCAATTAAACTGTCAATGAGAAGCAGTTACTCAGAAGTCAGAAAAGAAGCTCTGTCTTTTGTAAAGGAATTACTTGTCTAAGAGGGCTTCAACTTGTTCAGGTATCTGGGAATCAAGATCTACACAATTTCTTTTACTTAATCTGATTAGTTTAATTAAGCAGCCCATTCTGCTGTAAATCTTTTTGAGTAGAATATTTTAATTTGAATAATTTGTCAGAAAAATTGTAACTTGAATGTACTAGTTTAAAAAATACTTGCATATTACACTAAGCCTTCAAAGTCTGTACTAAATTTGGCAGGAAGTGAAAATGTTTTACTGCACAGGTGCCATTCACTTTCAGAAATCTCATTTTGCACACTATTACACAGGTAGTTGTTATGCCTGTGGAAAGAGGGAGAAGTAAGATGGAAATCAGCTAAAAATTTGGAACAAGAAAATCAGACTCACAGGAAAACCTTTTCCTTTTCTCATGTTAATATATTCCAGATTAATGTGTATTGTGTGAGATTGGAAATAATGCTAAATTTCTGTACTCTGCACAAAATGGCTCTTGCAGGAAGAAATCCTAGATATCATATCATGAATACTTAGATTGCTGTTCTTGTCTTTAATAGTGAGCATAAAGAACTTCTGAAGCAGATACAGGAGACTCAAGACTCCCAAGCTCGTGAAGACCTGGAACAGGAGCTGGATTGCCTTCTAAAACAAATGCAGAGGAAAGGAAAACAAATATCCAAGCTGAAAAAGCATCAGGCTGCTGTAAGAATGAAAAGTCTCTAGCTAGTAACATTCCAGTTGAAAGGCTGCCACAACTCTGCCTCCTGTTGTCATCAGCTAGAATGTCACTGAACTGTTTTAAGCCACAGTGTTCCAGTATGGGTGATTATAATTAGAATGCTGTCTCATATTCTTGTACCTCCAATTCCTTCATTTAATCAAGTAAAAGTGCTTACAACTGGCAGTTAGGAATGTTTTCTGGTGGAAAAGCTTCCTGCCCTGTGGCAGCTCTGCAATACAGAGCTGGGTTGCTGTCTGTTGTTCCTGATCACTGTGTTAAGACAAACTGTTGAAATTTCATTCCTTTGTATCCTGTCCTTCAGGGGAGTGAGAAAATAGAAGCTGTAATTCCTGTACAGACTGGATTAAATGTCTTTTATATTACTGAAACATTGAAGCTTTTTTATTAATTAGTCTGTTGATCAGAGCTTCTCCAAAATAATAGCTAGACAAGGCTTTCAGTTTTGTTTAACCCTTAAAATTTCCTCATTCTGTCAGTATTTAGTTTAGAGCCATAAATAACAACTTCATACAGGCCTATATAAAATCACTCTTCTGTAGCTGAACCACTTAACTCTTTTGTAGCAATTTGATGAAACATTCAGTCCATAGTTCTGTCTGATTGTTTTCTGTTTTTTCATCTATGTTTCAAGACAAATAGACCTGAGAACTTTGCTTATACAGGAGACAAAAGAAAACTCAGTGTGAGACTTTATGAAATGTGGAGGTGATAGTTAATTTAAATCTGACCAATTTTATTATCAGTCATTTTTTGATAGATTTTATTCACCTAAACTTATTATTGTCCATGTAATTGCAAGCATAGAGGTGCTTTATGTCACAGCAAATGTGTCAGACTTGCATGTTAGCAATATGGACAAAAGGGCATTGACTGCTGAGTCCTCACTGCCTCTCTTGACAATGTCAGCTGGGGTTTTTTTGATAAAACTTATTCTTGAAGAGCCAACAAATATGGTGTTACTCCTTGCTGACTGCATCCTCAGGAACCTAAGACAGTAGACAACAACTGCACCTTTGTTTCTTTCTTTTGCATATCTTTATGGCTACAGCTTGCCTTTGTTTTGGGGTGATGAGGAGTAGCATATACAATGTGGTGCAACCTTGTTACTGTCTTTGCCTTTTATCAGTGTGCAGATCTTCTGGCAAGTCCTCTGTGCTCTGGTACAACCCTGTCAGAGCACACCCCTTAGGGTCATGGTGAAAATAGTATTTGTATGATTACTGTCCATCATGCCCTGGTTATCAATACAGGCCATTCCTCTAACTCCTTGGCCTATATTGTTTCTTTCTGGTGCTTTTGCACAGAGACATTTCTATTTGTATTTTGTACAGACCACTCTTAATATTTCTCATGCATATTTCTCTTTCTAGAACCTGCCACACTTAAAGTGCCATGCTAATCTCTGTGTTTCACAGTTAATAATATGTTCTAGAATGCAATTAAAGTTAATTATTTTTAGAAATGGACTTAAAGCCTACATTGGCATTTGGAATGCTTCCAGCCTAATTTTGTCTTTGGGAAGTGACCTTTTCATGCCAAGTGCAAGTCAAGACTCATTATTTGACATTTTAAAAAACATTCTTTAGCAATTAACCCTATTTATTCTGTTCTCCACTTTTGTTAAGGAGGCCTCAAAATAAGCTGCTTAGATCCAGTAACTGATAATTAACACTATACATTTTAGAGGTTTATTTGTTGTTTGGTTTTTTTATTAGGGTAGTACAATCTGAAATGGAAAGAGACTGTTGTAAGTACAGATTATTAAGAGATGATATTCACTCTCTCTTGAGCAAGCATTTTTATGTTAGGGAGCGATGGGATTCAAAAACCAATTGAGTGTAGGTGAGGTCAGTTTTCTGTGGTTTCTGTATGGGCAAGGTCAGTTTTCTGTTACAGTAAGACAACTGTGCAAGGTTACTAAATTTAAACTTGTCTCTTTTTTTAATGTCCCTTAGACACCTGTAGTTCAGAGTTCAGTAGAAGTCTGGTCAGTGCTACAGCTGTGGGTCTTCAGAGTATGTAACATGCTAATTAGTAATTTTTTTTGTCTTAGGTGCAGAAATTAAAGAGAAAAACTGAGAAATTGAAGCAAGGGGCAACTCACATCAAACTAAAGTGTGGTGAACAAAAGGAAACAAAGGAGATTTCAGTCACTGTAAAAGAAAGTATGTCTAAACCTTGTCCTGGGCAGAAAATCAGAAGCTCTCTTCAGCTGCTAAAAGCTGTGAGGAAACTTCAGTTATCTCTGAAAAAAGATGATGGCATCTGAAAAGTACAGTTCTGAAGTTTGCTATGTTACAAGTTTTGGAAGTTGTCTGACATCTAGTAGATTTTTAGTTGTACAAAATACATTTAAAAATAAATTAGATACAGTAGACATGTACATTCTAAACTCTCTTGTAGGTCAGATTGTTCACCTTAGAATTAACTTTCATGTAGTGTAGTTATAACTCAACTACACTTCCTTGTAATGGAATAGTGAAATATTATTATTTGTTAACTTGTCAAATAAAATTTTATACTTTTTTTACACTTAAAATAGTCTGTGATCTTTGGTGTCGTATTTCCTCAGCTGCCAATGAGATATTTAGAACTTGCTTTTCCAGAATGACTTGGGCTAGTGCTTCTGTTCAAATAAAAATAAAAGCCTTTCTTTTCTCTAATAACTGAAGATTCAGATCACTGTGAATGCGGTAGAAGAGGTGTTGTCTCTTTATGTATGTATGTTTTCATTATTATTATTACTATTACTTTATAAGCTCTATTGACAGTCTTAGCATTAGGGACAGCTGGGGGCTGGAAGAAGAACCCATGACTTGGGAGTGTTCTTGATACGTGCATGGGAGGGGACACTGCCAAACCCTTGAGTGCTTGTCTTTTAACAGAACCTGCTTCTAGCACAGTATGCAGTGACTGAGCTGTCATAGAGGAGACCCTCAGCTGTGTACCTGTTACCAATCTTCTTATTTACAGATTATTTCTGGCTCAGAAAAGCACGTTGTATGCTTGAAGTTGCTTAGACAAAATTTGAAGCATGGTATTTTTCTGTGGTGCAGATAGCTTTTCTGACACAGGTTTATGCATTTCTGGATACCAGAATCACTGATATTGGTAGGGATATAGTACATAAATCCCTCTGGCTCCCTCTATCCCTTGACCTGGTATTTTTGTTGACTACAGAATCCTGGGGAGAGGAGGTTCTTTTGGAGCTGGAGAAGCAGGGCCCTGGCTCCCCACTTGGGCAGGAGCTGTGGCTGGGGGCTGCAACTTCGGGTCCGTCAACCAGGTATTGGATAGGGCAGTGTTTAAATGATTGAATAGTCAGTCTCTAAAATGTATGTGCTGACAGGGGCTGTTCAGTCCCAGAAAAAACTTGTGTTTGCCCTTCTGTGGGGCGAGTGGCTGGAGGGAAAGGGAAACAGTTGAACCTGGTCCTGCCAGTGTTTGGGTGTTTCTCATCTCTGCCTACTTCAGAGCAGGGCCAGGAGCTGCAAAAGCTGACTAGCCCAGAGCCAGGAGCTGGGATTTAAGAGGGGAAAATAGCAATGAATGATATGTGAGCTTACATTGGCTGACTGGTTACATCACTAGTATTTCAATTCAAAAGATTTTAAAACAGCTTAATAATTCTCTTCTTTCTGCTTGTTCATTCTGAAGCTTTTAGTTCTGTAGTGTGTGTGTTTTCACATACCAAAGCAAAGCAGATGCATTTCAGAGTTGGCTGAGAGATTCAAACTGGATACAAAGAAAGTGTATCCCAAAGCAGTTTTCTTGCTTGAAGAAAGGCACAGAATTTGTTTTGCAATTGTATCTTGGGAGGGAGGGGTAAGGTAGGAGGTCAGCTTATGTACTTTATTTATTTATTTATTTACTTATTTATTTATTAGCATATTCACAGTTTGAGGCAATTGTTAGTCATATAAAATAAGTCTTCAAAGAAATAACCATCAGTGCCTATTCTCTAGAAGCTGCATTGGGAAGGTAAGTTTGTGCACAACTGTGGTGAAGTTCAGTTCCATGAGAATTAGGCAGATCACAGTAAATTTTGCTGAGATCCAAATGCTTCTTGTCCTTATGCTCCAAAAATGTTCTGGCCTGGAACGTCATAAACGTACATTTGGAGAAAGCACAGTGGTCAGAGCAGGCTTCTTCACAAGAACAGTATGTTTTTGGCTTAGTAAATGCTTACTCTATTCTTTTGCAAATCCTTGTTTTGATTTATATCTGGCATGTTTTTGTTTGTCTTCTCAGATGAAACTGTATAGATCTCTTTTTTATTAATGGTTTGGATCTAGCTCTGCAGGGCAGCAGACAAAAACACACAGCGATCCCCCCCAAAAAAACGACTTACTGGTTTATTTACTTGAAATCTGGGTTCCTTTTATGCTGAGATATGCAAAAATTGCGACAACAGGTTTTATTGGTATTTGAAGCAATGGTCATATTTTATGGTTAGATATCAAGGAAAGTGGACAAAAGATGTAGGTCAAACAGTATGATTAAAAACACAGACCAACAAATTGCATCCAACAATAGTTCACTTTCCTGCTAATGGAATATACTCGCACAACTTAATGGCTTGTTACTTGAGCCTGCTGGAAAGAATTTGTCCTAGTACAAAAGACATTCAGTTTGAGCATGCGTGGTACAATCTTCTAACCAGCAAAGCTGGAGGTTGGACATAGCTATAAATCCAGTGTGTTCTGGGAATAGAAGCTGGCAAAAACACTCAGAGATACATAATCAAGGCAGGATCTTGCTGGGATTTGGATACTGGCTAACGTAACTAAGTGCAGATGTTTATGTGGACTGAAATATGTTCCCAGAATAAGAGTATTGTACAAACACATGATGATTTTATAGCAGGGGAAAAAAAGCCAAGGAAGTGAGGATAATAAAACAAGCACTCTTACTTTTGATAAAGCATGTTCTCTTTCCCTCTGCTTGTGTGCACTGAAGTGGTCAAGGCTGCCTCTACTGTGTCCCCTGCTGGGGCCTGTTGAAGCTTCTGCAAGTTGCTTGGGCTGTGGCTCTGGTGCTTACCTGAAAGTCTCAAAGGGGTCCCATGTGAGTGCTGCTGTCTGTCTTAGACAAGAGGAGAGAAGCAAGCATTTCTGAAAGTGTTACTCTGAGGGAATAGCTGAAACAGGTTAGATGAATCTTATCCCAAATGCCTAGTCATTAGTCTTACAGCCATATCTGTGTTATTTTTATCTGAACTCCACTGGCTGTATAGTGGCAACCTTTCTTTTCTCTTACTTCCTTCTTATTTATACAGCTGAAGAACTGCCTGTTCTTTATTTTCCGTAGCAATTTTTAATTTAGCTGGTGTTTCTTGCTTTAGTTTGGGCTTCCTAGCCCTGACTTTTGGTTTAGCTGCACCCATGTCTTCTTTTTTTGGGTCGTGATTGTGTCGGCTGTTCAGTTTTGAGACCTGAATACACACATGGGAGCCAGAAATACCAGCTTTTTCATTGTGTGTTTACCACAGAATTATGGTTGAAATGGAATGGAATGTCAAAACATAAACAAAATTCATTTCATGTTGCATATTGTAAGCAAAACTTTAGATTTCCCTGGCAGGTCAAGTGTGTCCTTACAGTGAAGAGGAAGCAGCTTCAAACATAATGCTGCAATATATAAACAGAGGGGTCACATAGGAGACTTACCTCGATGATGATGAAATGCAAGGTAAGATGGTGTATCCAAGTTTAGCATTACACTTCAAGGAAGCTGCAGACTACTCAGACAAGATGTGGAGGAAAAAGAGGGTTGAACACTTGACTAGGACACTTGAGACAAAAAAAGAAAGGAGCTGGACTTATGTCCCCACTCTATTTTCTCTAGGTTATAAATCTTAAGAAACATGGGACATTGTCTTAAAGGTGGAGAGAATAAAATTCTGTTTGCACATATGAATAGGACATAAACTAGTGGGCTAAAAGTCAAGCTTTCCAAAGATAGTGTAAGTTAAACACTGACATCTAGGCTAGGAGTCTGTGACCATCTGTAATGACCATCCATTTTTAAGAACAGGATAAACAAATACCTTTATAGAACAGATTTACTTTTTCCTGCCCAAGAGCAGTGAAAGTATTAGATGGATCATAAAACCTCTTCCTGGTCCTACCTCTTTAGGGCTCTGAAGTGTTTCAGCAGTTTGCCATGTTTTGCTTTTGGATGAGATCTAGGGGGCCTTTTTTAATGGTCCACAGTTTTTCACCCGCGTTTTTAATTTTCATGCATTCATTTTACTCAATGGATAAAAATTATGTAATGTATGCTTCTTGTAAGTAAAGTTATCATAGAACCTTAGAATATCTCAGGATGGAAGGGAGCCATAAGAACCAATGAGTCTAATTCCCTGCTCCTTGCAGGACTACCTAAATCAAATGACCAAGAGCATCATCCAGATGCTCCTTGAACTCAGGCAGGTCTGGTGCTGTGACCATTCCCCTGGGAGCTTGGTCCAGTGACAGACCACCCTCTGGCTGAAGCTCCTTTTCCTAGTGTCCAGTGTTGATACATGAGAATTAAAAACCAATTTTCCTCCACAAAGTTTCTCAGCTCTCAGGTCTGTCATACAGGTATATTAGGAAGGTGACAGAATTGTGAGGGATGCTTGTCAAGGAACTCCACTGCATAGATGTGCATTGTAATATGTGTTTATAGGATTGACAAGTATCCAGATGGGCTTTTTAAGGACTTTTAAAAAAGAAAAAGTAGAAGATGACAAGAGTTTGCCAAAAAATGTCTTCTAATTAAATAAATTCTGCTGTTTTAATACAGTCTTTTCATATTACTAAACTTGCCTACTCATAAATTCACCATCTGAGCTGTGTTGAGCCTGACAAATGTTTGAATTACACCAGCTTGTATGTAGCATCCTGTTGAACACTTTTTTGTCTATGGTTCTGTTGGAATTCCAAATGATGCATCATGTTTCAGAAAAGAAAGGGAGTTAATACTGAAGAAAGACTTATGGGCAGGTAGATAAAATGTACACTAGTTTTAAAAAAAATCTTAAATCTTTGCCAAGAAGTAACTGAAAATTAAAACCGGAGAAATTCATATGATTTGTGAAATCTGGGCCTGTAAAGACAGAATAGGAGGGGTCATAATGCTGTTTTCACAGGAGTAACACAGCATACTCCTTCTTTTATTTAAGTAGTAGCATGGACCTGGCTCTGCAGCATTTATTTAGGTGACAACTCCCAGTTAAATTCAACGCCTAATAATTTTTCTGTATTTACCACTTCTTTAGAATTTTTAAATATATTTTTTTTATTCAGCTACACACTTTTTTGCAGGTGCCAGAAGCAAATGCCCTTGTTATTCAGGTTGCTATCATGCAGAGGGAGTTAGAGAGCTGGGAATAACACGGAGAAGGGCGTACACTATGATAAGCTTGCTGCTGCTGCAGGTAGGGCTCCCGCTGACTGCCAGGACCCAGGAGCTTTCTGTGGCCCAGCAGGTTGCACTGTGCACATTTGAAAATAAAACCAATATGAAACAACTTCCTGAAAACAGGCATGAAAATGCCAGTATTTGCAGTTCCCTTTGTATGATATGAAATCTTTCTCTTCTTCTATTTCTTGAAAAGACAGGAATCTATGCCAGACCAGATAGGCTGGGCCATGGTTCTCTTAATTCCCTGGTGGGTTTGTGCTGTTCTATGACATTTGTGTTGCAGAATGTTTTTATTTTCAGTTTTTAAGTGAGTTTCAGATTTTCAGGTTCAGTGGTCTGAATTCTGCCATTTTCCTTGTATTGACTGGGGGAGCCAGGAGGGGGTGGGGTGGGTTATACCTGTAATAGTTCCACTGGGTCAACTTAAGGGAAGTACACGTGATGAATAAGTCTAATAGCACAGTGGTCTTTGGTGGCTGATTAGCTGTTGTTTTAGTGCTAATTAGATAGATAGATAGATTAGATAGATAGATAGATAGATAGATAGATAGATAGACTGTTTAAATTTCCTATTATGTCAAGCTGCTATTGTTTATGAATGTGTGATTTGCTGGTTATTTCTGATTTTATTCAAGTTTTTTGCAGACAGAATTACTCAGCTATTCCAGAATAAATATTTGCATGTACTAAGATGGAAGAGATTTTGTATGCATGGCACTGGTATTTGGACAGTTTTATCCCCTTTATCAGGAGGGAACCAAACCTAGGATCTATCATGTATACATGTAGCACAGCAGCTGTTCGTGAAAAACAGTGTGTCAGCAATGGCTTTTTTCCCACCCAAATAAAAAGCTATTAACATTGAGGATCATTTGTTTCTAGACTTTCACTCTCAGCCATCTACTTATGATCAGAATTAGCTGCTCAGCAAGATTTACCACTGGGACTGAAATTCCCTTTTCCTTATTGGGTTGGAAATAGCATTTGTAAGTTCTTAGGAAGAAAATAAACCTTTGAGGTTACTCTCAGGCTAGGATTCTTCATACAGTGGGAATGCAATGGCCTTCTAGCTAATGCAGGAAGAAGATTCAGAAACTCAAAACAGTCTCTTTTTTATATATGTAAGCAGAAGCAATTCAGTCATATCAAGAGGAACACAGCAATGCAGTTCAGAGAGCTGCAAGGCTTTCCTAACAGGAAAGAAAAATCCAGTGAATGTAGTGACACAGGATGATTGTTGATTTACACCTTGTAGTTACAGTGTGTCACCTAAACTCTCTGAAAGTAATTTTCTCTGAGTAAGATGAGCATTCTTTGAACAGTGAAGTGTAGTTATGAAGCATTCAAAAAAGTAAACAGAGAAACATCAAATTCAATGTAAGAAATTGAATTTTTTCCCCAAACCTGGTGAGGGAGGGGTGGTTGTAACTTGCCTTCTATCAGACGATATTTTCCTCCAAATTTGTCCAAACTGGCACAAATAATCTCTAAGTTTGTAAGTAATGAATTAGGCTGCATACATATGACTTTAAATTCTTGTAGCAGATTGATTTTACTAGCAAGGAAATGTTGCAATGATAAAAATTATTTAGTTTATTAATGACCTCCCTATGTGCAGCGTAGGTAGCGTTGAGCTGCTTGGATTTGAGGAGATCTAGGATGAGGAGAAAGCTTGGAGAGACTTTTTTTCGGTATTATCACTGTGATGATGTTTTGATAGATCAGGACACCGTTGGGAACTGAGACATCTCAATAAAGTCTGCAGACTTGGGGAGTATTTGTTTAAGCATCACCTTTTGAAAATAGTTTTGAATGCTTCCTTATTTTATCCCATTTCTTCAATAATTTTATCAGTGCTATGTGTCATTGACAGGGAATAAACTTCTGCAATTATATATAATTGATAGCTACAATTCATTTTTTTTCTTTTGTGTTTCATTTTGTTAGTGAACTCCAATACTGAACTTCTTAACTCCAATTCTCCAGCATTTTCCTATTTCTTATAGAATGAATGTGGCTGATGAGAAATATCCTGATGTGGTTCAAGACAACTAAAAAAAAATAAGAAGTGCTTTAGACAGGAATTCAGATATTTTTAACATTGATGTGTTTCCCTGTTCAAGAGTTTTAAGAAAAAATTGTGAGTAATTATCAACTTCCCTTTAAAACCACAGTCCTACAGATAACACATTTGTTGATATGTATTTTCTGAGAAAGGTCAACACTGCAAACGTTGCCATCCTTGGTTTGCATGCTTGAGAAATCTGGAGTGTGGCTTTTAAAGTCAGCAGGAATCCTGGAAATCTGGTGCTCAAATTCCAGGGTCTGGAGCCTTGAATCTGCAGTGGTTGCTCCTCTGGCCTTACTGTGCCTTGGGCTGCAGAAACAGGCAGTTCAGAAGTATATGTGTGGGATCAACTTGATGGAGAATCCAATATGTTGTCTCAATTATGCCAAACCCTGAAACTCAACCTTCCAATTTACTGCAACAATATTATTTAAAATATTTCTGTGGGTGGCCTGTTTCTGGATAAACTAAGACAAGAAAGTTCTTGTTTAAAGAACTTATGCTGAAGTGTCTCTAGGAGTCTGTAGTCTTTTATTCTAAGCTGTCTGCTTATGATCAGAATTAGCTGCTCAGCAAGAATCACTATTGGGACTGGGTATCTAGGATTATCTGCTTATGGTTATTCTCAAGTTTTCTTTCCTTTTGAAGGAAGAGAGGGAGTTGTTTATGTAGTTACTCATGTGAGTGGTACTTAGCAAGCAAGGCAGCATTCCTATTGCAGAATGTTTAAAATATATTATTTAACCCATGCTGTTACAGAGTGGGGATGGTGTGGAACTGTAACAGCTCACAGGATTGTCTCACAGGAAAAGTACAACCCCTCCCTCCTGGGAACTAGGCTGGTGTTTGCCTCATCCTTGCAGGTGAGGAGTGGGCTACCTGGGGTGGAGGAAAGAAAAGATACTGTGACTTGTTATCCCTGTCTCCTTTCTCCACTGAAAATCCCTACTGGATGTACCTGTGGATTAGCACAGGGGAGGAAGGCACAGCCCTCAGCTGGAGTGGCACTGTGCAACCAGTGACAATTGACTGGGAACAGTGCTAAGGAAAGCACAGATATGTAGCAGTTAGTTAGTGGTCTAACCAAGCTCTGATTGATCTAATTTGCGATGCTGGTGCAGCTATTTTTCACCCCTTAGTCCAAAAGGGTCCCATGATGGGGAGACACGGCAGCACTGCCCCAGGAGTATGGTGCTATGAGTGCAGGAAGAGCAGGGTTAAACTTCATTCCAAGTGCGGCCTCTTGAACCTCCTACATTTCTCTTACATGAGCAGGATAGAAGGAGGGGGATGATCCATGATCTTGGATACAATGAGCTAATAGTGCACAGAGAAGGAAACAAGACCTACAACATTACAAATTTCACCTGAGACACTCTGTGGAGTAGACCCTTATTAGTATTAAAAGCAACTCAGAAGTGCTCTGGATCATTTTGATCTTCAGTATCTTGTTATCTAATATTTAAGGAACAGTTTAATCTTATGATCATAAGTGTTATTCATCTGCTATCTAGATCTAAGTGTCATAGATGAAACAACAGAATGATTAGACAAGACATTAAAAACAAAGCTGAAATAAAGCATGGAACAGAAACACAGATGGCCCTTTATTAATGAAACAATGAGATAAAAATTGTATTACATGTAGTTCCAGTAAACCCCAAAAGTTTTGCTGAACTTTAGCAAATTCTATCTTACCTGTTAGGATCTTTGCACCTATAAGCAACACTCACCAATACTGGATAAGGAAGAATCAGGAAACACGTCTTTCAAAGTCTCTGGAAAAGTAGTAGCGGAAAAAGTGCTGCTGTTTGTTATGGTTTGGCCTAAGAAAAAAAGCAGCCAACCAACCAACCAAACCCCCAGTGTTAAATATACCTGTCAAAAGAGCTGAAAAAGGGAAGAAAATATGACAAAACTTACAGGAACACAGTAGTTTTGGCTCTTCAAGGATGAAGTAACACTGGTATCCTTCAAAGCCTTGAGCAAGCCTGAGGAGACGATGTAAAGAAGAAGAAGAAAACAGTTTTCTTCTACAAATGGATCTTGTGATGCCAACAGACTCTTCAGCTCTGATACCAGGCCAGACTCAGCCATCCCCAGTACACCCTTGTTTCAGAAGCTGACGACAGCAGCATCATGCCAGAATCAGATAATGGAGGAGTGATAACCCTGAAATAGTAACATACTTGAAGTTCTCATGGCATGACAAGATTTGGGAGGTGTGTGCGAGAGAAGAATGTTGTATACGCCTGAGCAGGGCTCTGTTCAGGCAGAAGGATTTGTTAGCTGATGTCTTTTCCTAGAGGATAGGCACTCCTCCAAGGACTGTGGAGGTGCCTTGACCCACAACAGTTGTTTGTCTTCCTTAAAAGAAATATGAAAACAATAGAAATCCACACAACATGGGTTTCCCCTGCCATCATATTCCATTCTCTGACATACGTCTGCTTCAGGATGAAAAAACCCAAGGAATTACATCACTGAGTGGATGAAAAGTAAAGAACACCGACAGCATTGCTTTCAGATATCTTACACTCATGTTGTTTAAAGCACTGATGCTCTCCAGCTTTTCTGGTTATGTTTTTTTTCAGGATTCTGCCACAAGGACAATGGTTTCACTCTGCCCTGGCACAGCACTGAAACCAAGGAGCTGAAACCTCAGTTCCAGCTTCTGCTTTCTCACTTTGATATTGACTATCACCTTAAGAATCTCAATAACTCACTGATGCAATTGGACCTCTTTTTCCTGGTAAATGAAATGTTCTTCTCAATGGTAAAAAAATATTAAAAAAAAAAGTCTTGAAAAGCATGGAAGAAAGTTCCATCTACTGTGAGTCAGTGTTTTGCATCATGGAAAATATGATTGTGTTATTTTTGCTCTTGACAGAAAGCAGCAGGAAGGCTCAACTCACGCCCACTAAGCTCTAATATCTGCTCACGTTCATATTTTCAGTATCTTGGTTCCGAGGCCGTGCCTTTTTTCTCTCCGCTCTCACTAGCGTTTTCTGTGAATTTTCTCGAGTTTTCCTGCCTTTGTTTGGTCTCTCCCTGAGCTGTGGTCCTTCCACTAGAGGTCAGCTGCAGCACACCATTGCCCAGGAACTCGCCAACCTCCCCGGTTTTCGGGATACCAGCAGGAAAACTGTTTCGTTTTTACTGTCATCCAAAAGGCAAAACCAACCGAAAATCTCTACACGTGCCCAGGGTCCAAAAGAGATGTGTAGCTGTTGAACAGAAATAACAGACTGCTTTTTAATCCATGACTTGCCTTACAAACTGTACCTTGTATGAGCACAGGAAATCAGCCGAAAAGGACAAAGGTCCGGTTGCATAAACTGATATGTAAGCCTTTCCTCAAATTAACATTTGACTAGTCCAGCTGATCTCACTGAGCTATGAGAGATAAGCACAGGCAGACATGTTTACCCAGCTAGGCAATGATGTACACTGCCTTCATTGTAGGCTGGCTTAGTTTGTGGCTTCTTAGTTTTTGAACAGGACTTTCAAAGTACATCTTCTGGGCTAATGCTACTCTTACCAAAGCCAGTGATAAGAAATTTGCTATTAACTTTGGTTGAAAAACAGTGGTTTTAAAAATCCTGGTCTTCTGTTTGGAGATGCCAGAAGTAACAGCAGGGAGTTTCATTGTGTTTGTTGGAAAAAAAAAAAAAAAAAAGAAACACAAGGCCAGAATGTCTCCTTTGTCCCTTCACCACTCCACTTATTTTAATTTTTTTTTCTGATATCTATATATGCAGTATTGCTTTACTCTAGGATTTTTTATTCATCTTATGAAATTTATATCAGTACCATCTCCTTTTGTGCCTTAGGTTCTGCAAAACTTTAGAAGCATTTTCTGCAAACAGCAATGAGAACATTCCTACTTTATGATACAGAGGTTTCTCACTCAAAGAGGTGGGGCATGCTAGATGCAGCCAATACTTGGGAAAAGAGAGACTACAGGATTCCTTATTTAAAGGTAATTATGAGGAACTTTCCTTTTTCAGTTGTGTTAGTCCTAACCAGTCTTCAGGATGTACCAAGATACATTTCAGCAATTAAAGTCTAAAATGTTTCTTTTAACAAATGGGGGGATGATTTTTTTAATAATTCAGGCCTTATCAAACTACATTTCTATAGTCAAGTGCCCCTATTCATATCTGCTGGAAATAAAAACTGAATGTGTTGCTCTTGCTTTACTACATATTGCGTCCTATACAAAAACATGTAGCAATATTCATCAGTGTTGTGGTTACTTTTATGTCAACCAGATTAATCCTAAAGTAGATTTTTAATGAAACTGCAACAATAGAAAAAAGGAGATAAGCTGATGGACCTTCATTCAAAATCTGTAAAGGTAATAGAACTCAGAGTGATTTCATTTAAAGTTATTTTAATTTTTTTATTGGACACTTCCAGGGAAATTGGAATCTCTAGAGAAAGGTTGCCTCAGGTTTATGTATCATTGAACTCATTAAAGATCCATTACTAAGGTACTACAGAGATAATTTCCCCCTCTTTCTCAGTTCAGCAGTTTCAAAAGTCAGCTCAAACACTTACATAAATATTCAAAAGCTCTGAAGTTCACCTAAGTCAAGTCAAAATCAGCCCTGGAATTTGTGTCAAAGGGGTTGCTCAGAACAGCTCTTTTTGTAATGTGACCAAGGTTCAGATCTGTGCTCAAAAGACAAGGAGAGATGCTCTAATAATAAGGTACAAGTCGGTGGGGCACAATGTGCCCCAGGGAGCAGCTACTGTGTCTTTATTTTGGTTCTAGCTTCATAGGGTCTCTTGATTCTGGTGATATAATGCCATTTTGGGACATTTAGAGGATGTGCTACCTGCTAGCCAGCCTCCTTGGAAAAATGGCAATGTGTCTTCACAGATCAGGCCACTTTTGCACTCACAGGGAGCCTGAGGCTTCTCTAACACCTCCCATTCATTTGTCCTAATTGCATCTTATTGACTATGTGTATCCTTCAGGGCTGACCTGCTCCTGCCCAGCAAGTTCTGGTCATTCACCCCTGCTGCAGTTGCTTGAAGGAGCTGTGGGCTGTGGCAGGCTGCTCAAGTGTGCTGGGGCCTTGCCACATTTTCCCAGTGAAATCAGAGCAGGTCTGAGATATCCTCATCTGTAAAACTGGAATAACAGGAGTGGTCTGCCTCTGAAACATGAGGAAAACTAATGCAGTTAAGATGGTGAACTCCTACTATAGAGATGGATCAATATCAATATCTCATCCAGTAACACTGATGTGGCATCAGAAGATGAGGTTACTGCCTCTCATCCCCTGGATGAGCCTGAAGCACTATGAAAACAAGAAGACCTTGTAACTCGTCTCTCAGTTTTACAGAAAATAAATACCTTCTCTGAAGCTGTGGAAGAATTGTGCCCCTATGTGCCCTCTTCTATCAATAATACTATTCCTGAAAAATGGAAAGTCCTTGGTGCACTGTCTCTTCTTTTATTCCTCCAGCTCATGTGAGGCTATTTCAGCCCAGAAATATCACTGAGCTCCTGAGGTTTCTATCGCCAAAGAACCACTGCTGCAGTCCATGCAAATACCTCTGTGCTCAGGCTTGAAGATCCCTGCTGTCTAGACAGGGGGTAGTGGGCTTGTCAAAGAGCCACAGATGATGCTGTGGATGTGTTCAAGTTGTGGGCAAGCATTCATTTGGGACCCTTGTTGGCTGGAAGCTGTTTAGTAGAGAAGCAGTAATGGGTCAGCAATTGTTGACTACCAACCCATAAGAAAGTGAATAAAGTAAATACTTGGGAAATAAATGGAAATGTAATTTCCATAGAGCCTGATATTTAATTTGTATTTTTATTAAAGGCTTCTTGGTCCTCTGCCCCACCTTTTAATTTTTTTTTCTTCTGTTTTAAGCAAGATTCCATTTGTTCAAAACAGAGGACACAGAGTCCTATGAAATTCCTTAATATCACTGAAATTCCTTTCAATGCTTTGCTAGAAGTTGTGTCAAGAAAATTTTATGGGTACTAATAGCTGCTAAAACATGACTATGTTTTTCAAATTATACTTCTGATAGAAGTGGCAATTAAAAAATCTCCTGCAAGGTGAGATGTGGTTTCTTTTAAAATTACTTTTGCACTGCTATTAATTTTATTCAACCTAAGGTTTTGCAGTACTCTATGTATTATTATTCTCCCTGGTTCCTATTTAACATTCATTATTACTTTTGTGGGTCTCACGAAGCATTTGAGAGAGGACTTGGCTTAAATTACAGAATTCAGAAACTGGATGTATAGGCTTTACAGCTGAATTTGGCTTTATGATATTTTAACTAACATAATGGATTTGATTTTGATGATACTCTTAGAAAGATTAGATGTTTATGGTTTAAAAAAAAAATGGGACTGAAATAATTTTTTTTTTCATGATCCTTGTTTTCAGACCTTTTCCCAATGCTGGATACTTCACAAAGAAACCATTCTTTCAAATCTTGCCACAGCAGGTAATTTTTCTGGAAAGCTTGGGTGCAAGCCATCATTATAACAGAAGTAAAACCGGCTTTGCTGCTCACTGAGGCAATGACAAAATAATTCTCCTTGTTTTTTCTATAGCAATTTGCTCACCAAATACGATATGTTTGATTTTGATCATCAATCCTTAAGGGTGAGGGGTAACAGGAAACAAGAGAGGCAGTCACTCCCCCCCATAAATCTTAGAAAAAAACCACTTTTGTATTCTTTCCAGTCTAGTATATTTCCTCCATATGCTGTAACAGGCAAATCCATTCTACATTTTTACCTTAGAGAGGGGGCAGAAGAGAACTTTCTGAAATACAGAAGAAGCAGTCAGGAGCAGTGCTGCAGAGGCCAGATGCTCTAAACTGATCTTGACTCACTGTGGGATGGGGTCTGGCATGCTGACTCATTGGCCTTGTGAATCTTTTGTCTGTATTTGGTGTGAGAGTGCTGGAGGATCTCCAGCACACAGTAGCAGTGTGTGAAATACATCCTGTGTGGTCAAATTCTACCACTTCTTTCATGCCGCTGGACAGCAGAGCTATGATCATGTCTGGGAGAAGTTCCACCAGATACCTAGAATGGTAGAAATTATGGATAATGGTCAATTAACACATCTAGCAAGCGTTTGTCAGCTTTGATAGAGGGCTTCTCTAACAGATTTCTGTTTGGACACCAGCCTTCCCTTTTTTCAAAATTCAGTCTCCTCCTACTGCTGCTAAGCAGGAGCTGCCCAGCTGCAGCGTATGGTGGTGTGCCAAAGTGTCCTCCACTCCTTGTGCTCACAAGCTCCAGTACAGCACAAGCAGCGTGAGACTGCACCTCTGTAAAAATAACATGGGGACGTGCCTGTAGCAGGGCTGGGGCGTGGATTCAGCTACAAGAAGTGTGCCCTAGTATTTACTGAAGAGTAGTGGTCTTAGGGAATGGGTTAGCATGTGTATATGGCGGAGAGGGGAGGAAGGACAGGGGCATGCCCTGAGTGCTGGAAGCCATTCAGCAGCTCAGCACCTGGGGACCTGAGAGCAAATGCCTGCTTTGTGCAGAGGCAGGTGTGATAGCAAGCTCCTCCTCTAAAGGAGGAAGTGGCATCTGTGGTCATCGGCTCACGGGGGCTCTGAAACTGCAAGAGATCTCTACATTTTGGAGAGGAGGGGAAAAAGCCCAAATGGCCTCAATGTGGGGGCAGTGAATGAAAAGTAGGACCTACTTCTCTGGTATCTGGGGAAGTTACAGTATCTGTGTAGCAAACTCTATGACTAATCCTCTGAACGTGCAGCTATCCCTTTGACGCAGATGGACTTTGATTCCCTATTTCTTTATCATCCTTCAGACTCAGAAGCCCTTCACAGCTGCTGCATTACGTGCAGAAGGGTTGCATCCCAGAAGTTTTTGTATCTACATCCCAGTGTTCCATTTGGCTCACTCTACCCATGCCTGCACCAGTGGGCCCTGGTGGCAAGGTAAGAAAAAGGTGAAAAATCTCCTTGCTTTGCTGCTATTTTTTAAAGAGGAAAGGTCTCAGCTATTGGAGCTGGATGCAGCCCCAATGTTAATGAGAAGGTCTTGTGCCCATGCGCTTGGCCAGGATCAAGCATGGCAGTAAAAGGGAAAAAAGAGAGACAGAGAGAGAGCATTTAGTCCCTCCCATTCTTTCTTTCCTCCTGATTAATCTGTCCCATGCTTGGTACCAACTCTGTGTTAAAAAATAAAACCACTTTTTTTTTCACAAGAAAATTTCCCACATGTGAAAAAAATACTGAAGGTCTTCCTACCTCAGGCTGACCCAGAACAGGAAATATTTGATTACTTAATGAAAACTTCAGGAAAAAATGCTACACATTGGGTTGACTCATGCAAGCAACATGACAATTAATTGGAAAAAAAAAAAAGAAAGAAAGAAACAAAACAGGTTTGCACTGTACATCTTTTGTCAAGTGCATTAAATCCACATCTGGGTTGAGAAAGAGTATCTGTTTGAGGGCAATGCAAGGAATGTGACTTACTTCAATTTTAAAACAGTCTAGTCATCAAGGTTATTGAAAAACTAAAATTAGATCCTCCACAAAGAAAGAAAGAGAAAAAGTGCTATCCAGGTCTCTATGCTTTTAAAATAAAACTTTAGCTGCTATCCAAAAATGTGCCATCACTTTTTTCCTCATGTCACTCACATTTTTCAGCCAACATTGTTGGTTGTTTTGGAGTGGAAATTTTAAATTGAAATGCTTTATCCCATGCTTAGTCCATATACTTACTGTGATATTTAACAGAGATATACAATTAATGCTATTGATTCAGTAAAACATATTTTAATACTATTTGACCTCACGCTATTTGAAGTAATAGAGATGGAAGGACCAAAAGTTTCTCAAATTTAAGAAATCAGACCTTTAGAGTCAATGACAACAGAACAAGGGAAGATGATCATACTAAGTAAGAGAAATTGGTTCACAGATAATCTATCATTGCAAGGATTATGTAAAGAATTCATTGCTTGTCAGTTTGTCATAAAGATTTGCTTGGCTTGAAGGAATTCTTGGAGACAATACATTCATGTCAACTTGCAAATTTACAGAACTGCCAACACAGTCCTAAGTTTATCTGTGCTACTTCTACTAGAAGCTTTGTTAGAATGTCTCATGTTGTGCAGGATAAATTTGTCAAGCACCAATTTGTAAAGATACATTAAAACAATTTCCTGTAATCAGAAAAACCGAGGCCAAGATCAATGCTATAAAACCTTTAGCACACTGAACAGAATTCCAATTTATGCCGTCCAAATAAATTTGGTTAGAGAAGACATAAGAACGTTTCTTACCTACTTGATTGTCTGAGGCAATTAAGTGGATAATGCCAAGTAAATCACTGTCCATAATGATCCACAATTAATTAATAAATACTCTGTATCTCACAGTGATCTTCTTATTTATGCTGATAATAATGCCAGTTCAGTTTAATTCCACTGATACTCATGGAGCAACTCCTGATATTTGCAAGAAGGCCTTGGAAATGGTACCAAGGCAGGTGTAGCTGTTTTCCTGCTTGCTGTTCTTCTGCTATTCTTTTACTACAGTGTTGAATGTGCTAGAAAGAAATGAGAAAAAAACCCAAACCAAATATTTAATTTTCCAGAATTTTGGATAGAGCATTTAATATATGCTTGTTTTGGGGGTGTTGTGTATATGTCACAGTAAAACTTTCCTACAGCCTCTTCTGATGTTATTTCTTTGATCCACACTATGATTTTACCCCATGCTCATCCTATGACCTGCTGGAGCCCAGAAATCAGTTTTTCTTTTATGTCTGGAAAAAAGAGGATGAACTAGGAGGTCTGACATGTCATTAGCCGTAGCTGTGCTGAGGTTTTAGTTAAACAGATGTTCTGAATTTCTTTGGAAAATTTCCTTGTTCTGACCCTTGCTGCAATTTTGTCTTTGAAACAGAGTCAGCTCTTTCATACAGCCCAAGGACAAACCACTAGGGATTGGAAAGGAATCAAATATTGTAGAGTTTATATGCTGTGATAATTTCACTGCTGGCTGGATTATGAATTTTATCCAGTATGGAACTCCCTTCCCTTTTCTTTTTATTATGATAAAGCCAATGCATGAAACTATTTTATGTATGTATATATTTAATAAAACTCAAAAGAAAGAAGAACAATTGCACCAACATATTGACAGAAGCAATAGTGCCATCCTTTTCCATTATTCCATACTGCAGGTTTCCATGACTTTCAGTCCTGTAGGCAGCACCAGTCTTCTTTCAGACAACAGACATAGCCAAACTCTCTGCTTTGGAGAGGTTCAGAATCTCCTTGAGTAGTAAAAAAAAAAAAAAAAAAAAATCTATTTCTCCTGTCTGGAAAAAGGGATAGTCATACAGGCAGCTTACACAGGCAGCTTGCAGCTGCTCAGGCTAGAAGAGCCCTGCCCACAGGGAGCACATGGTGAGGAGAGGAGCCTACTTGTCCCTTCTTTTCTTGTGTCCCCTAAGAAGTCTGTGAGCTAATGGTAAAAGAACTGGACATAAAATCTGCAGAGATCAGAGTTAATTTTTTTTTTAAGAGGGGAGCTGTCATCCAACTGAAAATACAACTGTCTGCTTGCTCCAGTGAATGTACCCGAGGATCCTTAAGTATTTCAGGGGCATGGAGAGATGCCTGACCATCAGTGCTGCTGGCCACTCCTTCTAAGCCAGTTGCCTAAATCCCAGCACAGAAGATGCTGCCAAAGGAGGCACTGGGGTTTCTGGTGGCCTGAGTGCTCAGCCACATGTTCAGCACACACTGCAAGGGGAGGTACCACTTGAGTCTTCCAAAGCACGTTCTTCACCAGGAGTACCCTATCCAGTGCTCTGGATCTCTCCATGCCAACTGTGTTGTGATCTATCGCTGAATGATCTGAGGGATTCAAGATAACTTATTCCTCAGAACCACGTGTTGCCCAACCAACTAAAACTTGTATTTACCAGTGGTCTGTAACAAACCTGAGAAACTTCAGGCATTTAAAGTACAATGTGAATAATGACTGCCAGATAAACATTCACTGAGACAGGTGCTGCTAGCTGTGCTTAAACTAAAACCTTTTTAAGTGTGGGACTATCCTACAGCATAGATGTTCCTGGAATATCTGAGACATCCTGCAATTTATGAAAAAGCCTAAGTAACGCCTAAGGAATTCTAAAATGTATTATAAAATTTAGGTAGGCCTTAGGACTTACCGTTTTTTAATCCTGGATGAGGGCATATGGCCAAAGTGAGATAATTTGTACATTGATTTGAAAAAATGACTACAAATGTAATTCCTAAGGCTTCTCAAACTTTGACCGTCCAACTTTTTTTTGTGAAATATCCTGAACAGAATCAGTATCTCATGCTGATATTAGTGGTTTGATGTGAGATATGTAGTATTTTGTCTTTTGAGCTGTAGAATTTCCGCTACTTAACACTCATCCCGAAGTTCTCATGCAGAAAACCTGAAGAAGCACGATAGTATTCTACAAGGGTTTTTTTCAGCCTTTTGAACTCACATTTATTTCTTATTTACTGGAAACTTGTTTGTGTGTTTTTCTCCATAGAAATGCATAGAAGTAAACACACATACAGAATAATTGTATGAACCAAAAAAAGAAGTAGGCTTCTAGCCACCATTTTTTGCTTTCGTTAAGACTTCAAACACTCTACCCAATCGCCAGAAAAAAACCCAACAACGAAAAAAGCCCTAAAACCAAAATATCAAACCAAACAAACCAAAAAACCCTCATACCACCTTCATCCTGAAACATGAAAAATCCTAAACTTCTTTGAAAATAAAATGCAGGGGACAGGCATGGAGTTGATGTTATTTTTAAGGTATCTTTAGTTTTACTTCTCGTATGATCACATTTATCATTTATACAATCACTAAAAATTCCAAAATGAAACATACTTGGAACTAGAAAACTGTATTTTTCCACTAAAGAAATGTTGAACTGAGTGCTCCAGCATCTTCAAATTTTCAAGTCAGATAAAAATAATTGAAAAATTTTTGCTTTTGGGTGGCGTCAGCTTTCTAGGGAGGAGGCACTGGGACAAAATCTGAATTCTAGATTATATACCTTTGTTTTCATTCCTGTTTTTTCAGTGGCAGAAGAAATGATGCAAAGATCAGTTCTGACCTTCCAGGTACACAATTTCTGATCTGGAGATTACCTGTGAAATACTTCAGAGAACCCTCGCAATGAGAGCAACATTTATTGCACAGGGGCCTGTTTTTCCCCTGGACTAATACATGGATATGGAAATACACCCTTGAACTTCAACTAAAGCCTAAATAAATATTTACTAATCTGATTACAGTTTGACAGTGAATTTAGAAGCAGAGGCAACAATATTTCCTTAACAACAGTTTCTAACGTGTTTTGTTTGTTTTAGGTTTTTTTAATATACTGCATAGACTGTCTTTCAAGAACTGAAACAACAGGAAAGCCAATCTACTGGAAAACTACTTGAGACCTACATAACATGTAGATGACATGTGCTACAAACACAAAACGTATGTCATTGTTTCTTAAATATGTTATCATTTAACCAATGCTCAGAATTGGAAGGGTACCTAACGTCGCTCTGTGCCTTTCGCACGGAGCTCTGCCGTGCCCTCAGTGCGAGGGAAGGGCAGCGTTCATTCTGCAGGGTCACAGCGGCGACTTCGGCAGCAGAAAGGGCGCGGGCCGGGCGCGCTCGCCGGTTCCTCTGCAGAGGAGGCACGGCAGGGACCGATAGTCCCAATCCCCGTGAACCCAGAAGGCAAAGGGAGAGAGAGGGGCTGCTGGCTTGGGTTCCAACAGGTTCATTGTCGGAGGGTCCAGTAAGCAGACACAAACCTGGCCCCGAGCCAGTTTCAAATACCCCGGGCTCACCCCCACGTCACAGTTCTGTTGGAGCGTAACCAGGCGGGGAAAAGGAAGACAAACAATGAAATACAAGCCAGGGGGAGGATACAATTCAACCAGAACCAGTGGGGAGAACTGGGAGGCGGGAGATGCAACAGGGAGCCGATGAACAACCGAGTAAAAGCGATCTTTCCAGAACAGGGGCGCAGTTTGGGTCCGGCTGCCACCCAGGGGGTGCGGTTCAGGCTTCTGGGCCGCCACCCGACCCAACTTCTGACTCGCTCTCCTGGGAATCTCGACCCATGGGAGGGCTCGGGATTGATTGACATTATGTTGCCGTGGCCCAGCCGTGGGCCGGGACATAGCAACAGGTACCTGTGTTATGAACTCCTCCACACTGTAAGCTGTGAGCCAGTGTGACAGCTCAGCACACAATCTGTCTGAAACTGAGATTGAGTTGGCATTGCACCCTCCTAGCAGACTGCTTGGGATGATCAGAGGTGTGAGTTACAATGACAGAAGGCCCTGCAAACCAATGAATTACATTTCATTAAAACTATTTTCTGTTCCACTTTGAGATTCAGCTTGGAAGAAAGTAGATAAGATATATGTAGGTGTATAAGTGTTGCTTTATAACCCAAAAAGGATTTATTAAACCCCACTAAACCTGAGAGGAGAAACCCAAAACCTGGAGGCAAAAAGCAGCACACAAACATCCACTTACTTGATTTGCTGCTAAGTTACATAACTGGGTACTAACGTTTTTTATAGGCATAAGTATTATTTAGAAGGCTTGGGTAGTTTCTTTAAAATAGGACTCCCAAAACAAGCACAACAGGGAGAAAGTCTTAATTTCTTCTTCTTTGTTGTTGTTGTTGTTGTTTGTTTGTTTTTTTAGCTCTCTATAATTTTGTAGTCACATACCCCTTTTGCAAAGTGCAGTAGTCTTGACTGAGATGTCTAGGACTAAGAGCAAGAATCACCAAAAAATAAGTTGAGAACTTGAAAGTAGAAATATTTGAATAAATGTTCTCCATAAAGTTGTTTAAAAATGCAATCAAAAACCTCTTCTCTCTGCTATGCTGAAGTCAGCCCAGCATTTGCTCAGTTATTTACCTCAATCAAATTGAACTTAGTTCTTCTGCAGAGGGCTTTGATTTAACCTTTAGCAAATTCTGCACCTCCTCATTAAGAGAAGTGAAGTAGATAGTCTGTTCAGAAGAATAAGGAAAGAAGAGAGTGCAGAGAACTGTATCAAAAAAAGGAAAGGAATCTGACCGGGCTGATCCAACATAATGTTCAAATTAGGTGAACGTTTTTCAGGGGTATCTCATAAACTTTATGGTAAATAATGAATTCTGATTCTGCATAGATCTGTGAAGCTGGCAAGCTGTTCTTCCCAGCACATTTAAATTTTACTAAGATTTCAATGACTTAAGCAAATAGCTTTTCCTTTTCTCCATCCTTTCTTTGAAAAGAATTTGAGACACCTGGGTAGCACTGGAGATTCTGTCAAGGCAGATGGTAGGACTGCCAGTGAAAAGAGGAAGTCCCAGTACATCGTGCATCATTATCCAGCACTGAAGGGAGAACAAAGGTGCATTACACACCAGGAAGTAGCAAAACCAGAAGAAAATCAGGACCTTGCATTTGCTTGCTGGATTCTTACAAGAGCCATTAAAAAAATTTCCATGGCTATACCCCTATACTAAGTGTTTATTTACACTGGAAGAATAACTTACACGCCCAGAGACTTATGTATGTGATTCTCTTTGTGGCTCTCTTAGTCAAGAAACAGAATCTCTTGAAAATGAACACCACTTCTGCTGACTGCAGTACTGGATTCTTGCCTGGGGTGTTGCCAGCCTCACCAGTGACTCACTGCCAAGGTAGATGATTCTCTCCTAAACATGCTGATAGATTTTTTTTTTTAGAAAAATAAGGTCCTTGTTAAACTATTCTACTGAACAAGTTCTGATGTCACAGCAATTTGGGACACCAGTCAGTGAGTGTTCCTTTTAATTAGTGCTAAAGTCCTTGTGTTGCATGAGATTATCTCCAAATTTTTCAAGTGGAACTTAGCCAAGAAGGCTTTAAAAATATGTTGACATTGAATATCAGAATTTAAGACATTTTTTGCCAAACTTCTGCTAAATTAGAAAAAAGAAGAAAATTTCTACCCTAGTTCAAGAGCTAATCTTTTGTGGTTTAATTCCTTCTTGGTACTTTTTGTGAATTTATATGACTGAAGGAAAAACTAGGCACAATAAAAAATTCAAACAGTGTGTCTTCCTCTGTGATAGTACAAATGAAGCCACAGTGTAGGTCTTACTTGTAAAAAAGTAGTACTTTGGTGATATTTTATTTAGTTGTTCTCTGCTAGTGACAAAATATCATGTTCCAAGGCCAGATCCACCCTTAGGTCGATTATACAGAATTGAAATCTTTGCAGAGCTGGCTGCTGTTTCCTGGGTGTCTCTTTTTCATGGAACAGGTCCACAGCACTCAGTTCATAGAGTTTGCAGAGGTGGAAAACCATGGTAACTCTCACACTAGTGAGGATGAATAAATTCACACACAGGAACAGTGAGGGTTATACATAATATATGATGTGAATTTAGAGGACCCAAAGGACTTTGGGAACAGTTGCTGCTTGTGACCAGCCAGTATATTAAGAAAGAAAAATGTAAGATATCCACATGTCCAAAACACCTGTGATAGATGGGTTTGCTCTTCTCAAGGCAGGCCAAGCCCATGACTTGAATTGTTCCTGTACTTGTGCAAGACCAAGTTCTGACTGCATTTCTGGCTCCTTTCTTTATCCTTCTAGGTAGTTAGGTGATGAATGTTCTACAAAGACCTAACTGAACATGTGGAATTGGCTGTCACATATTGTTAATGTCACAGTTTTGCACTTTTTCAGGGTCATAGACATCAAAGTCACCCTGGAGGGAATAATAACAGAGAAGGGACATTTACTGATGGAGTTAAATAATATAATGAGCAAGAACATCTTCGAGGGACAGGGAGAAAAGAAAAATGTTAATATTTTTCTGAATGACTTTTTATTAATGTATTGGATTGCTTTTTCCACAGAATTTATTTAACTTTCTACCATTTTAAACTTCTCAGTTGTAAATAAAAATCCACAAATTATTTGATATTCCAGACTTCCTTTTTCTTAAACATTAAGATCTGAGTTCAAGGAGACTATAATAGACTTCTAAAAAAGACCAGCTGTACTTCTAGAAGAGTGAGGAGGAAACTTGGAAGTCCCATGGCTGATTTTTAACTCTGCACCTCTGAACTTTTCAGATTCACTCTACTTGATTTATCATTTATTGTCAGAAATAGCTCTAATTTAGATAGCAACACAATCAGAAAAATGAAAGAATTGGTTCTTTAAGGATTTCTTGTGGACTGATAGCATCGAAATAGCAAAACTAGCAGAAAACCAGGACCTTGCATTTGCTTGCTGAATTCTTACAAGAACCATTAAGAAAATTTCCATGGCTATACCATATACCAAGTGTTTAGTTATACTGTAAGATTAATGTCAGTAATTACACATCCAGAGATGCATGTATGTAATTCTCTTTGTGGCACTCCTAGTCAAGAAACAGAATCTTTTGCAAATGAACACCACCTCTGGTGTATCAATAGCATTCATAGCATTGGTTTTTTTCTCCTTTCACAGTAATTTTCAACTTATGAAAACTGACGTTTCTGATACTTAGATATCTGAAAACAGTCTTTCTCATTGATCCACTCTGTTTTGCTATTATCTCTTAGTAAAATTTATCGTTGAGTAATCTGTGCTGCTTTTCATTGATCTGAGAGTGAAGGTGAAGGAATGAAGATGATTGTCGCTAGCCAGGCACTGTGGCTTTGCAGTGCCAGAGCATGATGCTACGACCTTCCAAAAGCGTCTCCCAAGTGAAGCCGCTCGGCAGCACCCCCACACACTCACACACGAGTAGCTCCAGTAATATGAGTCGACGGAAAAGAGGCAGGAAGGGTCTCTGTGTAGACTTCCATAGATGAAGGTTTATTGCGCTCACGCCATGAACAGTTCCAGGGACAAAGACAAGAGAACAAGGCAGGGTCCAGGTTTAAGTGCGGGAGCCGGGGAGCATCAGGGACCGATGACTGAGGGCATGAGGGCGGCACACAGGCAGGACTAGGGAATGGAAGCCAATGGGGAAACTGTGGGGGAGTGGAGAGGGGCAAGGGCCAGTGGGGGGAACAGGGAGTGGAGAACTTTCTAGGGCAGGGACATGTAAGGGACAAAGGGGCGGGAAGGGCAACAGACAACCAGGGAAGCAGAAGTGGGGTGCATTACCACAACTGAACAGAGCACCCTGCGAGAAGTTTCTTTTCTCACCCTAACGGGAAGTTCTCTGATACTAGGGGCTGTCTTACCAGTGGACTCTCTTAGTGGCTTGTATCACAGGCTAACCAGCCACAAAGGATGATACCAACAGGATTTAGTATTGTGAACGATTAAGCTTCTCTTCACTTTTTTCCCCTAGTTTTCTTGTGTTTTCTCTGGCTTTATGTTTCTTGATGTGGCTCTTTTGAACTTGAACTTCACAAAGAACATTTGTTAAAAGATGATGAAAGAGATATGTTTAAACCAAACGGCTGGTGCACTTTTCCTTGCAGAATACTCTGGGGTACACCAAAGCTTATGGAACTTGAAATCTTTTCCTGGCCTGGGGTTCCCTGCAAGCAAAAACCACAACCTTGTGCTAGAAATAAAAACAGAATTACCACAAACCCTGGGACTGTAGGCATGTGGAAATCCCTATGATAGTAGCATCTGCTTGTTTTCTCCTTTTTTGGTTTGTCTTAGGCAATGTAATTTGTGAGCAGCTCAGTGGCAGCAAGCCCATCCTTGGCTGGCCACATGCCCCTGAGGATCAATGTGCTATGCTGCTTGACCTCTGGACCTATGAAACTGCTCTCCTGGAAAAAAAAAAAAAAAGTTAGGTACAGAATTTTTTTTTTTGTCTGAAAACAGTGATTTGCAATCATTTCAGTTTGGGTTGCATAAGATTCCCTTTCAACAACATTTCCTGTTGCGCATACATATGAATGCTAGACCTAGCAACTATATTTATTCTATAAATATCACTCTGTATTTACTATAAAATTTTTTCGTTGTTATTTATTCTGAGAAATAAGTGCCATGCTTTATTATGTAGTTTAAAAAACCAGCAAACAAACCAACACTAAAATGTGTATTAAGCAATGTGTAGCGCTGTTATTCACAAGGGCTGCTGCATATCCTGAGGGCTCTCCCCTTCATCTCTCAGAATTCAGAAATGTGACTGTATTTTGCCATGCCCCATGGAAGCATACGGGATTTCTGCCCAAATCAGTGTTGATAGATGAAGATTAGACAAGTTGAGAGGAATGGACCCACAGAAATTTGGAAGTGTTTTTCTGTCTAGGGGACTCAGCAGTCTCAAGGACAATGCTGTGAGTATCAGGAAGTAGAAAGGAGCAGATAAATCACTTCAGAAGCAGGGAGAAATGGCACTAATTGAGGTCGTCTTCACACACTTGAAATTTGTTCTCAGTTCTGGTGTAACACAGGGCAGTTCTCAAAATAGGAATAGTAGAGGGTGTTATGGAATCTCTTGTGTACCCTTGAAGAGGCTTTAAATAGAAAACCTTTTAAAACTAAAAGTATGTAGTTTAGGAAATCTCCTAAGGCCACTCTCCTGTTTTATTGTGGGAGGAAGGAGGGTACAAAGCTATATAAAAGAGTGTCTCATTTCCTAGTTCACTAAGCTTCTGCCCTCATCCCACCAGACTTCACCTTCCATTGCTATGTAACCCTGCTACCTCTGTGCATCTACCTTTCATTTTTATCATGGGTCTCCTGTACTAGGGAATTGGCTTTACTTTATAAAGAAAAAGCTCCAGCTATAGAATAATGAAACCTCTACAGCAAAAATACAGTAATTCTCTTCCAAAAGCATCACAGAGTATATTCTGTAATTGCTCTCGCAACCAGATATCTAGGCAGGATTAATTGTATAGATGTGCTGTTGCTGGAGGTCTCACTTTTAGCTAAAATTGTAGCTAGCTTTCTTTCCATCTGGGACAGAGTTCATGCAGATGAATGATGAAACAAAAGCACTTTGTCCAGCAGATTAGCTTAACATAAAGCTTGCTATTGGTCTATTGCTCAAGCACTCTCTTAAATTCCTCAGAACAGTTCAGGTCAGGCAGGTCTAAATAAAAGAATTTGAGTGTTGAAATCTGTATTCTCAGTAACCAAGTTACATCCTAAGCCTTTCTGCATCTTCCTCTTCCAGAATCTTTTGGTTCAGTATGGAAAGTAACACGAATGCTTTTCTACTTAAGTGTTAATGCAAAGTGTTAATCTAGATCATTGCATAGTGACATTACTCGTATGTACAGAAGGAAGAGCATTAGATGTTCATATTTTCAATCTCCTAACTACCATTTGACCAAAAAGTACTACAACGTCATCTCAAGAGTTCACACAGGCTGTTGTTCTTGGAACATTTCTTTTTCTAACCTAAGCTGTGGGCATTTGTAATTAAAATCTTTATTTACAAAGAACTTAACAGCTAGTCTTGATAGAGGACCCTTAAGAGGGCTTGAGTCTTTGCACATCTTTAATTACAACTTCAAATAATTTAGAGTTTCTCCAAAAAATATTAAGTAACAGTGACAGTCATTGCCAAATGTGGTAATGGAAAGTCTTGGAAGAGTCAATGGGTTCCACACTGAGGGAAATTGAGCTTTTCAAAGGAATTAGTTGTCGAAAGAAACAGGTGTTTTTAAAGCAGTAAGTATGCTGCCTGTTACTTTTTAAAAGGAAAAACTTGTATCATAAAGATCTTAATGTTTCAGTAGAAAAATTCCAAATGTTAATTTGGATGAAATTTCTCCTGTGAGTGGTTTATTCTACGTTCTGTTCTTGAGCTTTCTGATGAAGCATTCAGTAATATCCTGTACCACAAGCGTGATGCTGCAGCAGGTTACTAGTGGTTTGATACAGGCAACAACCTTTATGCTCAGAAAGCTCTCCCAAAAAAAGAATTAATATTTGGGCAAACAAACACTTCAAAACATGCCTTGGAGTGTCTCTTCAGCTTTTCTATGTTTACTTTGAAGCTTATCAGAATACTTTGGACCCAGAGGAAAGATTTGCCTTGTCCCAAGTGATTATTGACATCACGTATAAACATCTGGGGTTTGATCTTAAGTTTCAATGTATGTTTACACCTACAAAGATGAATGTATGTGTTTGCAACTTCACTGCTCCTCCACTGCTGAGGGACATAGTAAAGCAACAAGCAGGTTGAATTTACAGTATAGCCATCTTGGGCAAGTAGGTGAAATCCATAATGGGAAACTTTGATTAAAGCCTGCATGGGTTTACAGTGTTAAGGTGGGTCAGTACTAATTTAAAAATTAAGTCCATGGATGTTTTGTAAATAGAAGACCTGAAGATCAGTAGCAGAAAGCTATCATTTCCTCAGCATAAGAAATGAAACATTGGAAAGATTGCAGAGCTTCATATGTCGTGTTAAAGCCCCATCTGCTACTGATTGAGACAACTAGAAATAGTATTTGAGAGGCATGGAAGGTGAATAAAATGATAATCTAATTTTTTTTCTTTAATGGAGTGGATAAGGAACTAGTCATATTTAGTGTAAGAGAGAAGAGACTTTAAAGAGAATATAAACAAAGTTTGGACTTGGTAGTGCACTTTGAAAAATTTCAGATAGATGGGAATTCCTGAGCTAATAATTAAAGTACAGCATTTCAAATCCTCACACTTTTCTTCAGGTCTAAAAATCTGCCTCACCTTTCCTCTACATCCTGTCACATGGTATTTCCTTTCTCTGAGCTTTGATTTAAGAGGCTGCAGGTTGGGAAGCTTAATTAGCTAAGTTTTGTAACGTGGCTTTTAGTCCACAGACAGAAGTTGGGGGTTTGGTACAAGAGGCTCAATATTGTGCTGCTGTTGCCACCAGTGCTTCCACATTGCTAGCAATAAAAATGGAATGTTGCCAGCATCACTGGATCTCAAATTTTTTTTCTAAAACAATATGAAAGGCTCAAAATAATTCTAGCATGAATGATTCATCCAGAGTGTGTACATAGATAATTGACAAGAAAACTTTTACATATATATATATAATAGATTTTTTTTCTAACTTCTGTTTAAATAAAGAGTAGTTGATTTTTTGTCTTGATTTCTAGCTATATGTGAATTTTGTTGGTTAACATCACTGTGTTTATTGGTAAATTTTAGGTAGAGGCCCAAAGGGAATATATCTACAAGACTTGTTTCAGAAGCTTACCCCATGTCTGACAGGGCCAATGTCATGCAGCTCCAAAATGGACCCACTGCTGGTCAGTGCTGAGTCCCTCAGTGACAGTGATTAGTGCCTCTGGGATAACAAATTTATGAAGGGAGAAAAAAAACTGTGCAACAGCAATTGCAGCTAGAGAGAGAAGTGAAAAAAACCAGCCCTGCAGACACCAAGGTCAGTGAAGAAAGAGGTGGAGAAGGTGCTCCAGGTGCCAGAGCAGAAACTCCCCTGCAGCCCCTGGTGCAGAGCATGGTGAGGCAGCTGTGCCCCTGCAGCCCATGGAGGTCCATGGTGGAGCACAGATCCACCTGTAGCCCCTGGAGGACCCCACACCAGAGTAAGTGAATGCCTGAAAGAGTCTGGGAGCCTGTGGCCTATGGACAGTGAAGTCCATACTGGAGAGATTTCCTGGTAGGATTTGTGACCCTGTGGGGGACCCATGCTGGCGCAGTTAGAGAAGAGCTGCAGCATGTGGAAAGGACTTGGGGAAGTTTGTGGAGGACTGTCTCCTGTGGGAGGGACCCCGTGCAGGGGAAGAGCATGAGGACTCCTGCCACTGAAGAAGGAGTGGCAAACATAGCATGTTATGAATTCATTGCAATTCCCAGGCCCTGTCCCCTTGCCCCACTGGTAGGGGGAGGTAGAGAAAAACAGGAGTGGAGTAGAGCCTAGGAAGAGGAAAGGGGTGGGAGGAAGCTGTTTTAAGATTTAGTTTTCTTTTCTTTTTCATTATCCTACTCTGACTTTGAATGTCAATAGATTAATTTTCCCCAAGTCAGATCTGTTTTGCCTATGACAGTAACTGGTGAGATCTCTCCTGGTCCCTAGCTCTCCCTATGTTAGGTGTGCTATATCCTCTCTCTCCTACCCTGCTAAGGAGTGGAGTGATAGAGCAGCTTCGTGGGCACCTGGCATCCAGTCACCACATTGATTATAAAACATTTAGGATCCAACACCTGAAAGTAAGACTGAAAAAATTACAGCCTTATGGTGAATCAAGCAATAGATAAAAAGTCTCACGCTATTTAGATACTCAGAAAAAAAAAAAAAAAAAAAGGAGAAAAAATGATTCCTCCCCCCCAGCTTTACACTGCCCTTTCATGACAATGGATTTGGTACTTGCATCTTGCAATGCACTGGGGCATTAGTATTCCTATGGGTACAGAATATTAACAGTAATGATGGAAGTAATTACTGAGGTTAGCCTGGCCTCAGGATTGCTGCTTCAGTGTCCTGACCTAGTGGTACAACTTTCCCCGCCCTTTGGCCACTGTCTGTTACTCTTTTGAGTACAGCTGCCCAGCTGGATGTGTGTGCACTGTGATTTCACATACAGAATCCACACACTACCTGCAGGTACAGACCTGCCCCTCATTCCCAATCTCTCAGCTGTGCAACACTTTGGGTTATGCAGAGCAGCCACAGAGCAGCTGATACACACCCAGACGCCAAGAGCTCCTTGCCTCAGGTCCCTTCTGGATTCCTGCCAGAATCTTGAGCTCCTTCCTCATACTCCTCTCCCCACAGACCTTGTGATTTTGTGTTGGTTATCTGAGGGTTTATTTCTAGGCGCAGGCAGTTTTAATGAGCAGGCATAATCATAGTAGATGTGACAATGTGGTTAATAAACCATGTCAACTAATGAAAGAACTTTAAACATTTTCTGTTTTCATTAGCAAATGAGACTACTTATATGTGTTCCAATATAATTACGTTTATTATGCCTACAGTTCTATTTTCATATTGGATGTTTGATATCTGATGTGCAATCAAGCATTGCAGTTTATTCTTGAAAATGAAGCTATTGCAAGGGGTTTTATGTAGACAATTAGTAAAAGCCTTATTTGAGACCTGTTTGTTCTTTCTTTGTTTTTGCTGGTTTTAAGTTCTACTTTGAGGAACATTTATTTAGCTGGAGTTTCACCCTTCTCTTGGTTTGGTGTGCTCAATCCCCAAAGCTCTTGAGTGTGTCTACCAGGAATTCCACAGCATCTACAGACACTAAAGGAGATAATCTAAAAAAATAAGTACTGCACCTAATAGTTGATAAGTGGCTAACAATGAAAACCCCAGAAACTTTCTAGAATTCTTGGATTCAAAAGGACATAAGTTTCATTTTGCTTATATTAGTAATAACTCTTTTAAGTAGAATGCCCCAGTGTGATCTTGCTAGTTCAATTAAACTTCCTGGTTAAGTTCTAGCTATGTGATTCCTAATTTATTTACTTATTGCTTAAGATTGGTGAAGATTCATTCTATCCACCTTTAAAACAAGATTTTTTTTTTTCCTGGAAATGACCACAGAAAGGTAAAACTCTTGACCTCATAATGGCAGGAAGTAGAAACAATCAGCTTAATGAGAAGGAAAATATACATATTTAATACTGATGTGAGGTCATGATAAGTCTCCAGATTTTGTGTTTGTGTGTTTGTCCAGTCTACAAAGAAAAGAAAGACTTGACATTAAAGCAAATATTGTTGTAGCTGAAGCAAATTATTACTATAATGTCTACTATTTCCTGGTGTAGGACTCCAAATTTGGTTGGGTATAATTTTGATAAATGCTAATTATTGTAAATGAAGTTACTGATGTTGGATGTCTCTAGCAGGTCGGGAGTTTTTTAATTAGTTGAGTTAGTTGTTGTTCTCCTGTTCTCATTGGAAACAGGAAATATGCTGTTCTCCTTGTAGCAGCTCTGTGAAGAAGCATGTAAAGATGGCTTGTCCTGTCCCACCAATGCAGAGTCAGAGAATTATGAGAGTACATTGTAAAGTACTCAGTAAGAGGGACAGAATAAAGTTACACAGCTTCTGACACTGAACTTTGGCATCCTGTATTTCCAAACTCTTTTCAGAAGACTTTTTCCAAAGTGTTTTTAGTGTAGCTGTGAATATGTGGGGTATGGCTGATGTTGAAATCTGAACATTTATTACTAATAACTGCATGGCTGCATTCACATGTTCTTATGATCTGTGATTCATTGGTCATAAGCAGCAAAGTGTGAAGCCACTCAGCTATAGCAGTGGCCACACCTGCCATCTGCTAGGAGCAGGATGGCCCAGTTGTACAGGCTGGGACAGACATAGAGCAGGAGCATGTCCATGCACAGAGCCAGGAGCTGTTCCTGCCACCACTTTCACAGTACAACAGTTTTTCCAGCTTCCACATGACCAATCTGCAGCTTTTGATCATTTTTATTTCCTGTGTTTCTGTTCTTTTGGGGGCTTCCATCATCAGTAGAAAAGGGGCCCAGCTCTGCAGACCATAGGTGTATTGCCATTCCCATTTTGGGACCATCATATGTACACTGGTGCATATGCTGGGATCTGCACAGTCTTTGGAGGAGGAATGGCCCCAGCTAGTACTAAGAGAACCAGGTTACAGAGGTATATATACTTCAGAGAGGTATATACAGCTGAAAGCCTGCTGAATATTGATTCAAAAGATAAATATCTTGCATTAGATAAAAAAATTAGATAAAATAATATTTGTTATGGATAAAGTAAGCTTTCAGCAAAGCCAAGTTTATAGGTTCAGTGTCTTCTGCCTTCAAAGCAAAAGACAAAATGCCAGCATATTTTTAGGGGCCAGGATAGGTCAGGGTGGGCACAATTCTGGCCTTGCATGGGTAGTAAGTAAGAAACAAATCCAGTCATGATTTACGATTAATTTTTGAATGGTTCCCTAAAGTATTTAAAGACCTTTGTTATCGGTATGTAAGTGATTTCTCTCTTTCCTTTTTCTTTTTATCCCCTTGTTAGAAGTTATTTGCTGAGGTGCTGATAGAAAACCCTGTGTTGGTGCTTTGTCACTATTAGAGATGGAAGCAGATGAAGAGAAAAGGCAGGCAGAGGTAAACAGCTCTTTGTCCTGGATTCCTTCTCCACTACCCCGGACCTTGTCACACTCTGCCATCACCTGATGCAGTTGGCAACAGAGAAGACATGGTTAGTTAGGTTAGTGCTGTTTTAGCTGTGGTGATTTCAGAGAGATGTGGTCTGTAGGGAAAAAAAGTGAGTTCTTTTAAATAGACTGCCTACTACAGTTGGAAAAATATACAGACAGAAGTGTGCCTGCATTTATGTTGTAGGAGCTGTTTGCCTGCATGTGGAGATGGGGAAATAGGTTTAGTTTCAAAAGTTAAGGCCATGCTGCTTATCAAAGCTTGACAGGAAAAACCTTTTCCCAGTGAAAATACCAAAATTTTGTTGAAAGGAGCAGGCAGAATTCACTGATCAAATGAACGCAAAGATGCCTCCTTCTGCAGAGTTTTCAACAGTTAAATATCTTAACAGCCTTCTTATGAAAAGCAGTGCAATATAAGAACAGGCACACAAGAAGTACAAGTTTTGTTCACCACCAGAGGTAGGAAAATATCAAAATTGCTCTAGCTCTGCTGATCTTTATAATGATAATAAAATAACATAGGCAAGAGAAGTCAGTGTCATTTATGGAGTTATCAGCTGGAGGAGATGACAATTTGTACAGGAAGACGAAGATAAGGACTGAGGTAATGGGGAGACTACAAAGGGTAGTGTTGAACTGCTGTCTTGGAGGCAAGTTATTGGTGAGATTCTTCTTGTTCAGCTCCATATTACTTGACAGTTTTATTAATGATCTCAGTAGAAAACATAAGGAGATGTTATTAAACCAGGACATTGGAGTGCTGGCAGATAGAACTGATATGGAAAATAAATTGAATACCTTGCAGGAAGAACTTACAGTTCTAAGGATTAGAGCAGTAGAGAGGAGGTAAGCATCAATAATACAATCTTAAGGTTATGCATAATAATAGAAAATTCTCCTGTGGGTTTTGAGCTTATTACTTGGAGGCAACAGAGGAGGAGAAAGATCTGGGTGTAGAACTGGCCATGGGATGATTGTAAACTGCCAACATATGGCAACTGTGATGGGCAGGAAAGACATTATTTCTTACTGTGAGTCAGACAATGAGTTTTTAGATAGAGGGGAAATAGATGCCTGTATGTGGTTCTGGTAAGGCCTTACCTGGATTATTAAGTATAATTTGGAGATTTGTGTAAGACAAATTCAGCCTGGAATGGGGGCAAAGATGATAAACTGTCATGCTGGGGCAAAATAGAGGACACATTTTACAAAAGCAAATGAAATAGATTGGCTTGTTTATCCTAGCAAAAATGAAGACTGAGAGAAGATAACATTTTTCTCCATAAATACACCAGAAAGATAAGCACTGAGAATGAAGGGAAGCTATTAAACTAAAGGCCAAATTTGGCAGCAGAACAAATGGATCTAATCAGTGTGAATAAATTTAATCTTGAAATTAATAGGGGATTTCTAAGAATCCAACAACAAAGTTCTAGAAGGGAAAGAACAAAGGATAGAAAGCTAACAGTTTTAAAGTGGGGCTTGATTCATTTATTGAAAGGATTTGTGGGATGTGATTGCTTGCAATAGCAAAGTTGGGTGTGTAGGATAGATGACATTTCAGTCACGGTTTTTCTTTGTCTTAACCCTTTCTCTAACTTTCCTCTTCAAAATTCAGAGTCTATATTAAAAAATCAGCAGCATTTCTTTTCAGCAGCTGAAAACCTAGACATCTTTAAGATACGTGAGCCATGACCACTCAACTTAGTTTGGGGGAAAATCTAATTTTCTGTCACAACTTTTTTTCATTGAAATAAGAACTTCTTGAACTATAATCTGACATGTGTGACTTTCTTGACTAAACTAACAAAACAGGTTAATCTACTTAAACCCGAAAAAATCCATAAAGCAAGGAGGTCTCTTTCTTGGCAATTTGTGTTTGTAGTTTGGATACTCAGCTTTCTAACAAAATAGAAATTCTAGTTAAGCTACTGCTGTTTGAGCTTTTCCTTCAATTATATTCATGCATACATACAAACAAATATGTTCTGGTAATTAATAAGGGGTAAGGTTACACTGAAGCTTTTCACTTATCTTTTTTTCATGAAACCTGTAGGAACTTAGTATCTTGAAAGTTCTGTCTCTGTGTCAGATTTCATTAGCATTCATCAACTGCTTTAAAAGTCATCTAGAGCAGACAGATGAGCAGTCTGGATCATTGCCTGGCTGCATTTCTTTCAGGAACAGGACTAAGAGGACGTATTCATCTCAGGGGGCATACTTAGAAATCCCTGGAAAATAGCAGTAAATTGTCATTTTCTGGTATGAGAACTGAGTGGAAAGTTATAACAGAAGGTAAGACCTCAGACACATATCTAAGGCCAGTAAGCATAACATTATCTTCATTTTAGAGAAGATGGTTAAGTCAGTCTAAACATTAATAAAAACCTATATAGCTTATTTAATGTGGTACTTGGAGTGATGTTTTTACATCTTCTTTTGATGTGATGAAGTTCACAGTTCATTACAGCATGAACTGGTAGAGGCTCAGATTCAGAATGAAATGTCAGAAAGGTTAGGGATCTCTTTTCCTGTTATGCAGTGCTAATGTAGTGAGTGCACCTACATTTGTGGATTCCTCTACCTCATAAAATAGCTTTTGTCAGACCTGTCAGAATTACTCCCATTACTTGATTGTCTCTCTATTCCTGGAATAGAAGGTCATTTACATTTAAAAGTACACATTTATGTTATGTGTACTGTTCCTTACAGCCCCCTTGCTTCTTTATGTTCCTCAGTGTCTCCCCAGTTCTCAATTTTTCAGTATTCCTCTTCTACCATTTGATGACAAGGGACATCCTTTGGTAGAAAACTAGAGGCAGACAGTGCAGCTTTAGTTTGAACTTTGCTTCTTTTTGGTTTTGTTTGACACAGTCACCTTTTTAATATCTTTTATTGTTCTCTATTTTTCCCCTTTACATGATTACAAGCTGATGTGTGAGCTGATGGCTGTTCTGTACAGGCTCTTTAAATGTCTAACTGGTTAACTGAGAGTGCCATTTATAATAACAACACAACACTCTTTGATTTAAGACTCTAGAGTTGATTTTGGCTGTGCTCCATATGATTCTTTATTGATACACATGGTGTCTTCCATGTATTATTTTGTCTCCTCACTTTTCTTTCCTTTACTTTGCAGGCAGGGATTGACACCTGATTTTTAAAGATTAAGAGATATGTCTTCTAGGTTCTCTTTGTGTTTTCATCACATTCTCACAGCATAGATTCTCTGTGACCTGACTGCTTGACTGATAAAGCACCCAATTTGATGTTAGGCGGAAGAAAGGGAGTATCTTACTCCTTTGCACTCTGTACCGAAAACTCAAAGCCTTTCTTTCTGACATCTTCTTACACAATATGAGATGAAGCATCACAGACCAGATCAATACTTCTGTGGTCTTGCATCTGAAGGAGTGCAGTGATGGATCTGTAGGGAGGGAATACTAACAGCAGAACAGTGCCCAGCTTCTTTCGCTTGGTGCTTTAGAAGTTTCCTGAGTTAGTGGTTGCATCTAGACCATGTGCTTACTGTCTGCTGATGGACTGCTCTCATAATTCATTAGATGGGGGAGGTTGTGTTATGGTTGCTTCATACTGGGGCCATCTACAGTAAATGTTTCTTAAGTTATGAAATCAGTGTTTTAATAATAGTAATGTGTATGAGCTCTACTTGTCTGTTTAAACTTCCTCTCCAGCAGCCAGTCCTCTGCCCAGTTTCTAGTCTAAAACAGGGTTATTCATCTCTGCAAAAGGCTGTCCTTTCTAAATAGGAGCAGTTAGCCTATTTCCCTTAATTTTTCCTTATGACATTACAGGCTTGCAACTGACTGCCCTTTGTGAGCGCTGTCCATGTCAATTGAATGGGCAATCCTGAGCCACCATCAGCTATCTAGGACAACACTCATTTACTTTGTATCCATCATACCATTTCAGATGCCAAGAAATGTTTTAAGTCAAACGCAGGTCTCTCGCTGAAATGAACCTGATGGATGTGGGTTTCGAGATGTGGATTGTTTACAACAGAAGGAAAGTTAATTTTTTGAATGTATCCATGTGGTTTTGGTTTTAGGTTATATAAGGCTTTTGCGGTGGAAGCAGGTTTTGGGAAGTTCCATTTGTACCTGTTGTAGATGGGTCAAAATTCATAAGGAATTAAAACACTATAAATGTAATAAGTTATTAATGTGAGATCTAAAATGTAAACTATATCTTGTAAATTGTGTATATGTTTAAACTTAGTTGTGTTCAGAGTACACCTTGGCAAGTCTCATGACATCTTGCTCAAGGAAGGTACTAATTAACATAAGAAGTGCAGGCAAGCTCAAGGGATGACCTCAGACCCATGATTTCACCTTACCCAACAAGAATCTTTTTCCATCTGAAAGAAGCAAGAGATAGGATCTGCTGCTCCCTGGACATTGCTGATGAATGGACCTATTACTCAAGATACCTCATTGTCATCATATAAGGATTTCTCGGAAAGATCATCATATGCTAGGATGAGTTACTGGAAACCATCAACCAGAACACAAAGAGAATCCTTGGACACATCAACATCTAAATGTACCACTGAGCACTGGACCTGAGTATCATCAAGAATGAAAAGGACAATGGATTTCATAGCCAAGAGCAAGAAAAACAGTATAAAAACTGGACTCAAACATCTCAAAGGTGTGCACTTACCTCTCTGAACTGCTGGTGGTCAGAGCTGTGTATGTGTCACCCAGAGTCAAGAACTTAGGCTTGGCCCTGCTTTCTTTTATAGTGGCTGATTTTGATTGTCAATTTGATTGAAATAAATTTTATTTGTTTTTATAATAATAATTTGGCTTGCGCAAATTATTAATCTGATGAAATTGACATTTCATTTATAACATACCTGAGACCTATGCTCTTCGAATCTACATCTCAGATGGAGAATATTCCATCCCACCAATATTTGTTACATCTCTCTTGGAAAATGACAACTCTCTGAAAGATAGACTGATTATTTTTTATGTTTCATGGGACATATGCTCTTTAGATCAGATAGGATCAAGCCTTTAGTCTGCTTAGGCTCACACATAAGCCACTAAAACTTCATTGTAAAAAATACATTAAATTATTCATGCAGAAATGTAAAATGCTGCCAGAGTTGTTTCTTATTTGCATAGTTGGGGATTGAATAATACTATTTCAAAGCTGTTGAGGAGTGAAAGTGAAGAAAACACTGCATCTGTGTAGAACACTGGCAATTTTTGCAACAAAAGTGTGTTTTCATTCAAAGTGAGGGATTCCTAAGGGACTGACATGAAAGTGAGTACCCCAAACCCCATAGGTAGCGAAGCAGAACCTCGGAAACTGTTGTGACAATTTCCTAATTCTGAGCACAAAGCAAGCTTATTCTCCCAGAGTTAAGCTGAACTTCATGAAGTGACCTCTTTGATCTTTGTTTTTCAACTCAATGACTACTGGATGCAATCTCTGCACAAGGAAAAGGCTATTTATTCTCTTCCCTTTTCCTCTGGAGAAAGTGATTGGAACAAGTATATTTTACAGTTGCTTTGATTTACTCTTTCAAGAGTCGATCAGTATGTGTGTACATACACACAAAGTACACCAGTTTGTGTATTTTGTGTGTGTGTGTGTGTGTTTTATATCAGGGTTTAGGAGGAAGGAAAGAAACAACTTGAGAATCCTCTTACTGGTTGCAGGGAGGGCATTCTGTCAGCTGCTCCCTGTGGCTAAGCCTGGGCAGCAGGACTCCCTTTCAACAACCTGCGGACCTATGCTGTTGTATGCATCCTATCCCCTTGCATATAGTCCACCCTGCTGTGAAAACTGGGCTGTTCCTAAAAAGTGTAGCACTTGCAAGTGACCTGGAGAGAAACTTTAGCTGCTAGTTGAATTAGAGCAGTAGTGTATTACAGAGCCCAGAAGACAGCAGAGCAGCACAAAACCCTACATTAGTAACCAATACTCAAAACAAGGCATGATTAAACTGAACAAGTAGATTTTTCATTGGCATAGACCAAGCTCATCTGGGAGGAGTTAATGAATCATTGTAAAGTCAACCACAAAACATATTGAGAACATATTCTTTTTCTTACAAAACTACTTTGAAAACTAAAGCATCATCCTAATATCACTAAATTAAGCACTAGAGTTACCGATTCCACTATTGTTCTAAATTTAAAAGGGGAAAGAAAAAGTATTTCTGAATTTATCAGAATCTTCCTTTTATCTTCAGTTTGGCTTCTTTCTGTCATGCTCCATGTTGATAGATAATTTTTCTTTTATTTCAGATACATTCCATGTAGCTTACCATTAGACATTCAAGAAATTGACAATCATATTAGAAAGTTGAGTATCTGTACAAGAGATCATATAATGCAGGTGAATGATTTAATCTGCAGAATAAGCAAAAAGATGTGTATTAAATTATGAAAGAAAACTACTTTAGTCTTCAATGGGGTTTTTTGCATACTTAATCCTTTCTTTTTTGTACAAGTGTATAAAAACAGTATCACAGACTGCCACGCCATGGACATTTCTTCTTTAAAGCTCTCCACAAGGTCTCTTTTTCGCCATCAGCTTAGTCATGACCTGTACTTTGAGCATGATGGCATGTAATTAAAAATTTACCAAGGAAAACCAAATATGCTTTATTTGGTATCTATTCTCTTCCCAGCCTGTTTGCACTTGGCTATGCTCTCTAGCACTCTGCTCTACTGAGTAGAACTGAGTATACAACTCACTAAACACAAATGAATGAAATCAATATTTCCTTGGTCCCTACATTTAGTCATGTTTCAATGATAAGGCATACAAATATAACAGAATGCCTTGCCTTACTCGTCCTTTCTTTAATTAAGCTGCTGAAGTGCTACAAAACAGAGTGCAGTTTATGTAAAGTGAATAGCAGAGGAAATGCCTAACATGTTGTTTTCCCTTTCCTTAGCTCTTGTGTCTATCAGGAATAAGGAAGATGTAACTTATCCTGGCCTGTCAGGTCATTCAGAAAAATGCTCTTTTGGAGACATTCAGCAAGCCTCCTTTTGTTACTGGATCCAGCCTCTGCATATCCTGGACAGAAAGGTTAGCAGCATCTTCCTAACACTGCTCTAGGAGTAATGGGGTTTGTCAGACTTAGCCCCAAGAGGATATCTGTTAGTTCTGCTTAGAATCAATTGGGTGGCAGTCCTGAACCATACTTGGAACAGCATCATGGATGACTGCAGGAACTGCAGTGGGTGTGCACTAGCATATGACATAAAAATAAATGGTGTCACATCAGTGATTTATTCAAAGTCTAAGAGTTGGGTAAGCGATGAAGCATAGCCAAAAATACACAAGAGAGGACTGATGGAGGTTGGAGATGAATTGAATTCAAAAGGCACAGGGGAAACCTTAAAGCCTGTGGTATGCAGAAAGGCTAGCAATCACAACCTGACCTTGAAATATGCATTCTTCTGCGGTGGCGAAACCATGAATTCCCACTACCAAAAACAGTACGGTCAACATTATTTGCAATGGGAAACATCCATGCCATCCTGATGCCATAATGTTGGTCCAAAAGCTATCTTACAGGGTTACCAGAATTATTCTTCCTCATCTTATATTTGGCTTTCCCTTTTTTTTAACAACCTGTATTTAATATATGGTGTTCGGGAGTTCACCTTAGTTTATACATGCTAAGTTTTTGTAGGGCTGTGTGCAGCATTTCTTAGGCAGCTGTCGTCTCTTCCAGAGAAAGCTGCCTTACCGTGCTAAGTGATCTCGTGTGCAATATTGAATTCGTAAACAGAGATTCTTTGGGGCTTGTTGTGCGTTCTCTGTGTTTATATTGACATCTTTTTCCATGTTCCTTAGTACACTTCTTCCATCTCCCCTCAGCCCCCTCTTGCATCCCTGATGCACCTCATGCTCAATCTCTCACTACCAGGGAGTATCCTCAGCCCATTCCTGAGTATGGAAAGTGCCTGTGATTTGCTGTCTAGCCAGGCAAGAAATACTGTGTTTTGCAGCAGGTTTGTATCTGTGCATGTGCTGACTGCCTGGCTGTGATGCTGGGAACCCAGCTGGCTGCTGCCTCCTGGGAGCTGAGCAAGCCAAACAAAACAGCCAGGGATAAAACCCTCCTTGCCTTTTCTCTGAGCAGGGAGTTCTCCTCACTAGCTGAATGCTGATTTTGCAAAATTGGGAGGAACTTTTTACCCTTGAGACCTCTGTTCTTATGTCAAATGTATTTAAAGTTAGTCAGAGGGTTCAGAAGCTGTTGGAGATGAGCCAGCTAAGGGAATGAGGCTAAAACATTTCCTGTGTGACACACCACCAGTTCTGAGTTCAGATATGAAAAATAGATGTTATCATGACACTCTGTTGTCTCATTTTGGGTCACTCATAGCTGTAGCATGAGGAGGGGAAGGAAAGATATCACATGCATCTGCAGCTGTGACTTGCAAACTTCTGAGCATGAATTGCTGTTTCTAGAGCAGTATCCTACATACTGTCTTTCCTTACATTATAGATGATTGTAAAAGAAGACCTAGGGTCAGCACTAACCCCAGAGATTGTCAACTGCACCAGAACAGACTTGCTCCACCACTACATGGTTTGCATCCTGACCCAGCACAAGCAGGATAGTGATTCTGCATTGTATGGCTGAGATCCACTGGCCCAAACAAATTGATACCCTGATGATCGCCCAGAAAAAGTTTAGTGCTGTGTGGTCAGAGCTGCCTGCTTGCTGCTGAGCAGGAACCTTTGCAGCACTGAAATGCAACTTTTGGCGGCACACAGCCTGTGTCCCAAGGGGCTGCTGCACTCTGAAGCCACTTGGTGGGCACCTAGGCAGTGAGACCAGCTGTTCTGCTTCCTTGGGCTGGCCTGGGTCTGCTTCATCCCCCACATTGGTTTCCATTCCCTCCCACAGACAAGTCTTCATTTCTAATCAGATCCTGCAGCATTGAAGTCTTCAAAGGAACCTGACCAACCTGTTGAAAAGAACTGATCTTCCAAACATTTGGAGCTCTCTTACTGTCTAAATGCAGAATGGTTTCTTTCCCACAGAATGGCAGCAACTCTATTTTTCATTTTCAGATGCCTCCTCTCCTCTGCAAATCATTTAGTGGCTGCTGCATCCATTCTGAATCAGTTTTTGCTGATTTACCATCAGTGGGTATTAGTTAACTTATCAAACTCACACACAAGAGGCAATCAATACAACCAACAGAGGCAGTGATAAGGTGCTCATGCATCTGTTATTCCAGAATAATACGGAACAAATCTTGTAAAGGAAAAGGGAAAGGATAGGAAAAGGAGATGAATTCAGGATGTCACAGGCTGTGTCTGCACTGAGGGACCCACCAGTGCTATGAGTGGTGTGGTTGCCCACCCAAAACAGGGCAAAGTCATAGTATTTCCCTTCAGCCTGTGTGAAAGAAAGCTGTTTGTGTGATGCCAAGGGAGCTGTGTGCTCTGCAGCACCTGCCACTGCCTGGCTGGTTGACAGCCAAGACCCATGGGCTGTGCCATAAGGGGCACAGGCTTAACCAGGTCAGACTCACTGTGAGGTACGTCCTCGTGCAGACCAGTCTGTTTGATAGTGGTCCAGGACTTCCAGAACAATGAAATCCCATGTATTTGAAACCTCAGTGCCCAGCTCTACTACACTGCCTTTGTTTATAGGCTGAAATATTTCTCAGGAAGACACTGCTCATGTCTGCCCATTTACTTCTAAGGCAATTGCCGACCACTGATTTTTTAATACATGTTTTATATTCCTTGTACTCAGAAGAGTTGTTCTCTGGGCAAGAAGTCAATTTTCTACAACTGAGCCAAGGTATTCTTTGGTAGAACTATCTGCAAGCTGCCACTAACCCAAGTCAAGTTAGTATTTAGTTAAGAGGAGAAGTCAACCCTCAAAACATGGCTTTTTTCCCCTTTGATCTTTCTCTTTCCTGCTATACATGCAACAATAATTCTCCTTGATCTGCAGTGGAATTAGCGTGCTTTTTTAGCGCCCCTGGACTTCAAAGTGCCTGTGACACTTTTGAAATATGACTTAAACTATTTGGAAAAGTACCTCTTGTTCCTATTTGAAAATTAGGATTATTTTTATATAAATAAGCAAAAATTTCAGAGGCTCCTTCATCCAAGAGCCAATGGGACTTACATAGGAGTTGTGAGGGAATGAGTGTAGTTTTTTGGGTTTGTGGGGAGGCAAACTGATTTTCCAGACAAGTAATCTAGAGAAACAATTATTTGAATGTATTTGAAAATGTGACTATCTGTAAATATTCATATTTTATTTGCAGTTGATTGAATGTTGAGAATGTTGTCTGATTTATAAATAGGGTACTGCCTCTAAGTCTGCTGCTGCTACAGTTTCATTATGCCTGTGCTCAATGAGAAATGTTCTTCTTCTGTGACTTTCAATGAACACAGTGAATTATTATACCATAAAACTAGAGTAAATGAAAGCACACAGAATTGCAAATCTGCATTGATTTAGTAGGAAGAGCTGCCAGTCTTTATGACAGCAAGCACAGAATTGATCTTCATGATATTTGAGGAAAGAAATTTTAAGTCTAACAAGTCAGAGCAGTTCAGCAGGTGAAAGAAATTTGGAAATTCTGGGAGTGAAACAGAGGATTGGCTGCTTTGATGGAATTCAAGACCAGGTTTATGGGGCCTTGGGCAACCTTGTTTAGTGGAAGGTGTCCCTGTCCATGTCAGGAATGTTGGAACTGCATGGTCTGTAAGGGCCTTTTCAACCCAAGCCATTTTGTGGTTCTGTATGACTCTGATTTCACATTAAAACCCTTGGAGAAAACCTTTAGTTAACTAAAGGAGAGAATACAAATACCTCTAATGAGTTCCTAAGCATCATCAAGTTTACAACTGAAAACACTGCAAAATTTTGACAAATAGTAAGTGGGCCAGAATAAGGCCATTAAATAGGATTTTTCTCCTCCTGTAGAACAGAGCTTGGTCTCAGTACTTCTATGCCTGCTTACTACTTCCTGTCTTTTACCTGGGGTACTGTGTACTAACAAGGTAGTGGCAAGAGACAGATATATTTTCTATATTATTCAGTGCTGATTAGCCGGAAGTTTAGCACAGAACACTATGTGCTAACTGAACAACCTGGTTTGAAGGTACAAATGAAAGTGCAGTCAAAGTGTCTAGTTCGGCCCAGGAAGACTCATGGTTATTACTACCTTAATGCCAGTATGAGGAGGGTTTTTTGGTTTTTTGTTTTGTCACTATTTCTTTCACCATATATTTCACTTCCACTGAAAGTAAAAATAAATAAACTCTGACTTTTACCAGAACTTATCTCCAACAGCTGATCTACAAGGCCCTGTGTATTTATACCTCTTATACATAAGGAATGAGTAAAATGAATGTTGTTGGAGAAGTTGTCTAAAGAAGTTATTTGAGTGGTTCAGAAGTAGATTATCAGTTCATCTTTAAAAAGGTGACTCTTTTCAACTCCCATGGGGTGTTTTTCCCCTCTTTAGGCTTTCAGAAGCTTTCATTTCCACTCAGCTGGACAAACGGGGACCCCGAGATAGGATGATGAACCCTATCACTCGAAAGAGAGAAGCACTGTGCAGCAGGCTGCAAAGCCCTGTAAGGACATCAGGATGCTCCCAAGTGATTTTGAGAGGGGCTGTTGGGTTTTGGCACATAGGTGAAGTGGCAGCTTTGAGTTAGTGTTTGCACTTACTCAGTGGTTACTTTAAGGAGAAGGGTAAGCCAGTGGCAGGTGTGGAAACTCCAGAAGAGGGCAGGAGGCTGGGATGTGGTCAGGGTGTCTAGACAGTGGCCTGGCTCCTTCTGCTGCACCTGCTCCCCATGGTCTCCCATGGGCACGACTGCAAGGCTCATGATGGAGAGGGGCATGGAAAACAGCAGCAGTCCACAGGCACAGAGCTCATTAAGGATGTGGATGCTAATGGACATTGCTCCTAAACTATTTCCAGCCTAGGTGTGGACATAAATTCTGGCTGCAGTTAATGTTGATGGGTGCAGAACTGCTCTGGGCTTTTGCATATGAAGTGTCCAACAGTGGTCCTAGCCAGAGATGGAGACTTTGTGAGAAAGGTTCTTATAATAAATATTTCTATACATATTTTAATTTTAGAAGATGTGATAGTTATTTAAAAAAAAAAATAAATGAACACATACAATTATGAGTATAGAATTTGTCTTTTGCAAATTCTTATTTATCCAGTTTCCAAAGATGCGAACATAGATCCTGTGATCTATGCTTGTGATAGATTGTGCTTGTGATTGTCAGTCTTGTGCTGACTGCATCACAGGTTAGGCCTCTAGGAATTTACCAGGTAGTAAAATCAAACTCTTTCTATACAAACCCTTAATGCCTATTCCTCTTTTAAAATAGCGAGCATAAATTATTTAGTTTAATGTACTCCTCAGGTTTTTGCCATCTCAGTAAGCTATGCATGCAAGGAAATATCTGCAAGCTGCTGGCTCTTTTGGGGAAGTGCTACAGCATTTGTGAACAAAACTGTATGAACCAGATTTTAATAAAATAATTCTGAATTTATTTACAAGACTGACTTAGTCGTCTACAGGGCCTGGCACACTGGTTGAAATGTGTTTTAATGTCCAACCTCCTTAAGGTTTTGGAGTTTCATTGTTCAGATGTTTGTAATACTGTACATAATCTAGAGAGGTTTTTAAAATTATATGAATAGAAAATGTTACAAGTGTTTTGGCTTTGCTAGATTCAGAGTACATGTAAGTCCTGTATGATATTAAGAAGAAAATATTGTCTCTTCATAGGGTGATGTTCTTAAAAGAAAAATTACTGTTGAATATTGCCATTAGTAAGTATATCTGATATAGACATTTACTATATGTCTAATATATGTTTAATATAGATCTAGTATAGACATTTCTGTACAAATGCATCACGTTTTAACCTAACTCTTCTGAGGTCATCTTTTTCATATGGATGTATGAATTTACAGACTTTTTATTCAGAATATTATGAATATGCCTGTAAGCTATTTTGCAAGCTGAGGAAAAGAACATTTTCAGTGGTTTAGTAGGATAACATTACAGGTAGTACAAGCCATGTTGATGAGTAGGAAATATGCTATTTGGTTTCTTTATGAGAAGAAAGGACTGATGGTAGGATGCTAAGCAGAGGCACACAACACCAACACTTTTTTGGTACTTCAGCTGAAATGCCAGATAAACATCATTGATATGAGTGATAAATTGTAGTGGAAATATGCAATAGAACAGAGAATGAATGAGTGGGATATGTTATCCTGTGAATTCAGTATAACTTGTAAAACAATTTGTGAGAAAACATAAGTTCAAACTGGGTGGGACTTGATTTTATCTTTTTAACTCTGTGTTCATATGTAAATGTTCAGTATTTTACTGTTTTTATGCCCAGGTAAGTTTATGTTTCTGAGACCTTTCTCTCCCACACAATATCTTAAGATTGAGCACAAATGCCAACAAAAAAGAAAACAAAAAAGGAAATGAGATTTTTCTAGTCTATTTTCACTAAGAAACAGACCACACTTGGCATAACCCTGTGGCCTAGTTTATGTGTTTCCTTTCTACTGAGTGTGTAGCCTGCTGTGAAGCCACCCAGAACTGTACGTTTTACTCTGTCAAAAGGCTGGGCAAGAACACGGCATGTGGGCAGCATCCAGGTCTGCCATGGCATATGCCCAGGTATGGAAAGGTGCATCCAAGCAGCCTTGGGAAACAACACGGCAAGGAGAGAGCTGTGAGCAGGAAGGCACGCTTTGCAAGCCGTGTGGGTTTGTGTCACACTGCAGAGGCAGACTGCCTGTAACCCAGGTAATGGTGGGTGGGTAAGGCCACACTAAGGGGTCTGGAGGCAGCTTGCAGCCTGGGGCTGGCATAGAGTTTCAGAACAGCTCAGTGATGATGAAATATGACTGAGGGTCACACTGTCGAATCCCCAACTGCGCAATTAATTCATCATCTCACTTAGCTGCTTCCTGCTTCTGCTGCCTTATTGTAACTTAAGTATCAGCAGCTACCACAAAATGGCTGCTGTATTAATTTGTGGATTTTTCAAAAGCATTGTAAGGACACATGTAAGATAAAAAGCATTAAATCTAAAATTTACCTTAGTTCTTAAATGCCACCCTCAGAATTTTTATCATGCTGGTCATCACAGTATAGAGGAAGCACAGCTTGTAAACATGCTTGTAGAAGGTGCCAAGAATGTCCACACAGAAAGAAGTTCAAAGGTAGAGCTTATCCAGGCTGATGATACCCCGTGCAATATTACATATTTAAATTATACCTTTTTTACGCTGAGTCCAGCATGCCCTGAGAGGTCAGCTCACTGGGCACTACTTTAGCCTAAGAAGCCTCTTAGACAACATCCCTGTCATCAGAGACAAGTACTTCATAACTGGTCGATCTCAAGCAGAAAAAAAAAAGAGGAGCAAGAATTGAACAAAAATCCTGCAGCTAATGCCAGGTTTGCATTAAGTTTGCAGGAGTGTTCCTGGGGGCCAGAGTCCTCAGGGAATGATAATCTGAAAGTGCCTTGAGCTGTGTGTTCTGCCAGTCTTCAGGCATTTTTTGGTGGGTGGAGAATGTGCAGTCTCCTGCAACAGCTGGCATACAGAGAAAGAAAACTTGGAAAGTGTTCTTGCTTCTAATCCCAGCACTACATGTTAAGGATAAACAAACGGATAATCTCGTTTTCAAGATGTAAATCCTCTTCTTTAATGATTAATCTTAGGTAGTGAGGGTTTTTCTACTCTTTAACTTTTGTTTAAGATTTAAATGAAACCTGCTAATAAGTTGCAGACATGTGACTTGTTGGAAGTTAGGAAAGGAGAGAAAGAGCACACAAGACCTTAGGACATGACCCTGTATCAAGATGACCCTGATCATCTATGTTCCTTTCAGAAAGCACAATTTTTTGACCATGTCACAAGGATCTCCTTCCTCAAAACTTGTGTCTAGCAAGGCATGCCCTTCTGCTGACTCCCTGTGTGACTCTGTTAGCACCAGCAGACAGATGGGTTTAGAAGTAGTCTCCCAGCACACTGGTTTTGCTTTTGATCATCGCAAAAGAGGCGCTCAGCAGGAAACACAGGAAAACACATGCTAAGGTTCAGGCAGAAGCTTGTGTCAATGACAAAAGCTGGAAGTTGTAGTTACAAGCCCAGCAAACTATAAAAGTTGAGAAGGTGCTTGTCAGCCCTCCCCTGCTGTTTAACTGCACACCAGTTGCAGGCATGTGCAGCAACACCAGTTTGGAGTAGCTCTTGTCTGGCTGGTAGGTACTGGAAAGTAACTCTGTTACAGGCTTATTGTTTGGGCTGTTTTCCTTCCTTTATCTGCTTAGTTTTGTTGGGTGTTGTCTAAGCCACTGTTTTTTGTACTCCTGTCTCAGACTGCCTTGAGAAGCTTTTAAGCTTTATAATATTTTACATATTATCATAAAAAATTGTACACAGGCCATTCGTAGCACATTTACTCTTAGATTTAGAAGGAGTTTTCTCTGGACACATTAAGAGAAGAGATAATAGTAATTCTAGAGTAGATTATTTTAGTAGACTTAAGTTCCAAGCTCATGCTGCCCCCACCCCAGATTGTTCCAGTCTGTGGGTTATGAGTCTCAGTGTCCTTCTGCCCTGAACTCATTTGACAGATAGGACCAAGAATGGTGGCTTATCACAGTTACTCTTGATTGCCATCCTAGTTTATCAGCAAGGACTGAATCAAACATGAATTAATTGCACCAAGGAGCTGAGTTCAGTTGCAAAACTATACATCTGCACTTCCTGCTACTCTTGGAGTCATAAGGATATTGAGTAAAGAATAAAGCCATGGTGCATTTCAGGAGCATCCATCTTGTGACAGAGAAGGCATTCCAGACCATTAACTCTTCTGGGATAATTAGCAGATATCTGCAAGTCCTGATCAGGTGCTGGTTTGTGCCTCTTGAGCCTGTAACTTGTCAACAGCAAGAAAATAATTCAGTATCCTATAATACTTTGTAGAATTATACTATTACACTTCTTCAAAGAAGTTAAGTGTATTAATTTAAAAGCGGTTACACATTGTCCTTTTACACTTTAAAATTAAACATCCAAGACACTGTCACATCCTAGAAAATGTGTGTATACTTATATATGCCCTTTTATTTCTTTAACAGTACTGAATTTTTTTAAGTTGCCTGTTCTCCTCCTGTTCTTCGACACTTGCCTGTGTCTCTCCATCAGCTTGTGGCTCAGCCACACTCACTCCTATAATTTGATATGCTGCTTTTCTGTGTTTCAGATACAAAGGAAGCTGAGAGCAAAACCTCACCTACTGGAGGGAGGCACATGTGAGGGTGCCCAGAGAGCAGTGAATGTGGGGACAGCTGCAGTATGGGAACTGGGGATGGCTTCAGCATGGGGATCAGGGACCCTGCAGCATGGGAACTAGGGACCACTGCAGCATTCCCTTCGCATCCGCATCAACCTGCCCTGCACAGGCTGCCACAGAAACTGGCATTTGTGCCAGAAAGAGAGATGCAAGTTGCTGGAGAAAAGGTTTTAATTAAGAATTGCTCCTGCCCTTTCCACTCCTCTGGTCTTTTTTTGTCCCTGCTTTATCAGTTATTACCAATTAATGTTTCATTTTCTGGTTTTGTTTAACTCAAGCCAAGAAGCACCTTGTAGATAGCAACTGCCAATTAGTTATGATGAAAGCAGTAATTTAGCTCACAGCTTGCCTGCATTTGGAGGGCTATAGCAGAAGTTAATTAAATTGCTTTCTTATCTTCTGAACTGTTCTTGCTACCTGCATTTGTGGTTGCCAGGTGCTTCTGGGGTGAGCAGACTCTGCCTTTCCTGTCCCTCTCTCCCTTTGATGAGGAGCTGCAGAGGAAGGGAGGAAGGGAGGGAGGGAAGGGAGGGAGGAAGGAAGGAAGGAAGGGAAGGAGGGAAGGAGGGAGGGAGGGAGGGAGGGA
>JACBWW010000001.1:41567642-41586878 GCA_020086605.1 Lanius collurio
AGGAAGGAAGGAAGGAAGGAAGGAAGGAAGGAAGGAAGGAAGGAAGGAAGGAAGGAAGGAAGGAAGGAAGGAAGGAAGGAAGGAAGGAAGGAAGGAAGGAAGGAAGGAAGGAAGGAAGGAAGGAAGGAAGGATCGACTACTGACTCTGGGGGACAAACAGAAGATAGTTATGATGTAAATCTTTCTGGAAATATATATATATATGTGTGTGTTTCCATAAGACTAAAATTAATTAATAGTAATGTGAACTGTTTGAGAATAGCCCATCTCACTGTAGTCACCTGTATGTGAGAAGATTCCCTTGATCAACAAGAGGTGCTTCAAAAGGGATGACTTGTTTCAGACCCCTGGGGTTTGGATGAGATGTTTTGTGTCCTAGAAGTCCCTCTTTCTGGGAACTCAGGGGAGGTGCTGACATTGTCAAAATCTGTGTTTGGTCAAATGAATCCTCTTACTTTCCTCATTTTGCTGTCTTCATGTTACATGGAGTTGAGCTACTGCAGGATGAAGAGAAGGCTGTGGATAGTAGTCTGCATCCACCCTTACTGGCTTACCTAGGCCCTAGCAGTGTCTCTTAGAAAAAGGCAGAAGCACTGGGTACAGCAAAAATGCTACCTTACAGAAGACAGTAAAGGACTCCCAGAGCAACTGTTGTCTTAAAAGTAGATGCTGGAAGCAGCATGAAAGAGGACAATGTATGACTGTGGGTTTTGTGCAGTGGTGCCATCCTGTTCTTCCCTTCCCCCAGCCTTTTTCTTTGTTCCCAGATTTGGCATATGAAACTAGGTCAAGACTCTTAGCCATACATGTTTTAAAAGTATTAATCACTCTGTGAGCATGACAAAGCATGTTTGGGGGGGGGGAAGTTAGGGTTTGGGGGTTTTTTTCACATAATGTAGAAAATCAATTCTATTTGGGATTAAACTGTGTTTTAGCTGTTTCTTAGGAAATGGCACTGAAAATCTTACATCTGTTTCTGGGCTGATCTAGATGCACTGGGCTGTTCTTCTTTTCTCTCTGAAGAAGCCAGATGCCACATCATAGAAGAGTGGCAGAGTGTTGGGACTCCTCTGCAAGCATGGCTACAGAGAAGTCACCCTTCATGTCCTGCTGTGAGGTGGGGAAGAACAGCACCTGTGACCGGTGGATCAGAGTCCTTGACCGCCAAAATCAGTGAAGATGACGCACATCTGGACAGCTTATGTGCTTCTGCCCTGGGAGGAAACCCTCCTCACCCTGCTTGCTCTCACCCTGCTGGTATCGTTTACGGGTTGTGATGTAAAACAGAGGAAATGGGGAGTGTGAATACCAATCTCACCCTGAAAAGGATCTGGTTACCTTAGGTACAATTTGTGCTTATCATTCTTGTGCAAAAGTTAGTAGGTCACAGCTGGTTAAACAAACCCTGCCCAATTATAATTTCCATGCCTACAACACAGAGTATTTAAATTTTCATTACTCCTTTCCACCCAAATCAAGGGTCTAATTTTTTGCATTCAATTTTACTTTGTTCTTTTTTCAGTGTAAAAGAAAAAGGAAAACATTAAAAACCTGTAAAATTCACTTCAAAAAGACCTGAACTTAATCTCCAAGGTTAATTGGTGTCTCTTATTTCAGACTGTACTAACTGCATATTGTGCTTCATGTATATGAAGAAAAGAAATGGCACATTGTATATAAAAACAGGAAAATGCATTATTCATGTAATAAATGCTGGTTTTTTTCATGTCTTCTGGAAAAAAAGTGGGATGCTTACTAGTAATTGCACATCATAATTTAAAATAATGATGCAGATTTTTAATGTGCATCCATTGCATTGCCCTGCCTGTCTCCTGTTCTTAGCCAGGAAAAGCACATTCCCAGAGGAAGAGACCTTGAATGCCCTCAGTGCATCAGCTCACATCCTTGCTTTATAAAGTAGGTGCTTTAAGAAAATTTCTTCCAAATGTCTCTCAAATTCAGCAGATTTTGAAGGTCAAACCTTTACCTTGTACTCTATACATCATAGCTGAATCATGTTGTCTAAAATACATTTGCTCCAAATCTGAGAGACAAATCTTATGTTCAAGTAAGAGTTTAACTAGAAAAAACAAACTAAAAAAGGATTTCTGAGAAATGACAGGCACTAAGAAGCCTCAAAGTACTATCCACTTCCCATTTCTTGCAATAACTCCTTCTGATCTCAAACACACTCTCTGCTGTCTAAAGATGGGCACACATTCCTTAACTTGTGGCTCATCACTCACACTAATAAGGTGCTAGTCATGTTCAAAATGCTTAAAGAGAAGGTCAGTATTTTTTAATGCTAAAAGAGATTTTGTTCTAGGCACTAAGCCAGCTACAGCTTTTCACATGCATTACAATATGGCTTGCAACTGGACATGGGGAAAAAACCATCATAGTGACAATCTGAGTGCAGTCAGTGTGTTCCACTGATGAAGGCTTTTGATGCAGCTATGAAAGGCATGCCAAAGGAAGCATAGCATTCCTCTAACACTGCTCCCTCCACACCTTTATCCTAGGCACCACCTATATGCTGGCCCCGTCAGCCACAGGAAAAGGCTGCTTTTACTGCTCTGCTTAGGGTTAGGGTTACGGTTAGGGTTAGTGTTAAGAAACCCACAAAGTCTAGAACTCTAGGGGCACTGCAACTGCAAAAGGCATGCCAAGAGCAGCACGGCACTGCCCCAACATTGCTCCTTCTGCACCTTTCTCCTTTGCACCAGCCATGTGCTGGCCACCTCAGCCTCTGCACATTCTCCTTTTACTGCTGTGCTTAGGCTTAGGGTTACATTGAGGTTTAGGCTTAGGGTTTGATTTATGCTCGAAGAAAACCACAAAGCCTACAGCTCCAGGGATACTGGAATTTTAAAAGCAGAAGTTACCGCTACAAATACTTCTCATGCTCAGTGGTCAATGTAAGGCAGGGGCACAGAGCTCACTTCTCCTCTCAGGAGGCAGCAACTGCTATGCTGAATCTCAGGCATCACCACAAGAAAACTCTTGTGTGTAGGATTGGGCAGTGCTGAGGCCAGGGCTCTCCCACAGTTGTCCAGCTCCAGGATGATGCACAAGCTGTTCTTCATTCCACACACTGAATCTGCACCCCTGACTTCCAGCCTTCCTGCAACCCTGTCCTGCTCTGTCCTGGAACTGGTTCTTCAACAGAGTTCATAATTTAGTTAGAGGTAAAGACTGTGGGCTCCCGGGATTGGACTGGGCATCTTCTGCTGTGGTAGTAATGCACAGGAGATAGCCCTGGGATTCAGATACCTGGAGACCAGAATGGAGCAAATCTGATATGAGCTCTTTATGCAAACACACAAATTTTCTGTGATGGATTCAGACTTGTCAATTTAAAATGCCTTGGCCTTACAGGGACATACCCACTGAGCATTGCTTCTTCCCCGACCCGTTGCATGACGACAGTGTTTTCCAGTGCCTACATGCACAGATTTCACCCTCACTGTGACATCTTGCTCTTTCACTTCCTTTCTCGTGGTTTCTAGGGACATGGTTTTTTAAAAGGCAATGTTCCATTTTCTGCTTTCAGAAGGACCTCTCTGATGGCAATCTTCCAATTTTCTATTCTTGACTGCTCAAAGTTGAGCCAAGTAGGAGGGTTAAGAAGAATTCTGCTACAATTCATCTAACAGGCTTCCCAAATTTCCATTTATTCAAGTACTGTATTCAACATTGTTTATGGAACCTGAAATACAGGGGTGGGTCACATGACTGAGAAGAATCCACTTGGAATACAGCATCAGCAAACAGGCTGAACAGATACTTAAAGAGGGGAGAAAATAACTGTATTGAAACACAGAAACAGAAGGTAACCCTCAAGCCTTTAGAGAAAAGCAAAAGTACTTAGCTGATAATAAGCAAAAATAAAAATAAAGAAAGGTAGAAACATAAAAAAAAAAGGCAAGTAAAAGTGGAGGACAGGAGGAGAATGCATGAATACATGAGAAGGCAGAGACTTTTCTTATTTTTCATCTTTTCAGTCATTCTGGCATATTCTTGCATCCAAAACAACTTCTTATTGCTCAAAGAATTTTTTGTAGAGAAGAATTGTGTTGATACTCTTAGTCTTCAGCTTCAGTCGGCCCCATTCTGCCTTTAATGTTGATTCCACAGTATCAGAAAAGATCCCAGCAAGCTAAGTGATAGGACCAGATCATGAACCCTCAGCAAAAGACTGCATGCCTTTTTGCCATTCCACAACCAGTTAGTACTTGAGTCAGGCATTTCTGGCAAATTCTACTGGAAGTCACAGGGAAATGTTTTCTTTGCTTAATACCATCTCACAAGATGCACAATGAGACAAGACATACAACAGGCTATTGTGCAATTGCAGCCTGACACCAGTATTGTTCAGAGCACAGCACGGGGAAAAAGGGCCTATTTTTTGACTGCAGTGGGTACTCACACACAACAGAGATGGGGATAAAATTCCACAGAAATTAAGTCCTTTGTTTTATTGCTGCTTTTTTCAAGTGGATCACTTCAACAGCATCTCTGCTTGGCTGCTATGAAAAGTGCTGTTACAGAAATCTGCCTTTCCACTCATTTTACTTTACAAATTGATCAGTGTATTTGTTTTCCATCACAAACAGTTTGACTCTCTCCCCATTCCTTGAACCAAATCTTTATACAGTTTCCGGTAGACTTAGGTGTCCCCAGCAGCCATTCCCCACAAACACATCCAGCATGGAAGTACTTGGGAGGCAGAACCTGGAAGAACCTTTCCTCTCCTTAACTTGGTTTTAGACAGTGACCAGCCTGTTCCTTTTCCCTTTGCACAGAGTAGCTCTTGATAAGAAAGAGCTGGTCCTTCAGTGAGGTGTGTGGTCTTTGCTTTCTCCAGAAGTCTGGAGATACCAACAGGTCCTCAAACAGCATCTACCACTAGGGCTTCTCTTGAGACCACTCACTATTTATAAAACAACACTGTTCCCTTTGCTTCTTACCACATTGCCAGGAATAGGTGAGGGCACAACTCAGATCCAGGTCACTTATATTCACAGAGATTTGGTTGCAAATATTAAGAGGAGTCCTACACAGAAGCTGTACAGCCCCAAACAAACTGAGCTGCCAGAGAGAACAGCTTGCTCTGAGCTAACAAGGCCTGACAGTCAGTGTGCTCCTCCACAGCATGGCCGTGGCTGTTCTGCAGGACATCCCCCAGGAGAAACTGCATCACCACCAGCTCTGCATGAGCAACTCTTCGGGCTGCAGCCCTCAGGCTGCACAGGCACAGCTGGGGAGGAAGGGAAGGTCTCGGAAGGCCTGCTGCCAGAGCTTCACCAGTAACAGCAAACCTCAGGTAACTGTCAGCAAAGGGGCTTTTGTGTTACAAACACAAATGGGTTTCAAGTTTTTAGCACCGTGGTTCTAAAACAAATATGCCCATGCATGAAAATTTTCTAGCTCTAACACACTAGAAAAATGCTATGTATAAGTTCATTGTCAATAAAAATGATCTATTCTTCCTGAAGAAAATCAGATGTGATGAAAATGGTAAAAAGGGCTTTTGGACAGAAAAAGGGAAGATTTTTTTTTTTACTTCCGTTCTTTAAAAAAAAAAAGATGGGAAAAAAGATAGTCCTAGTTTGCTTTCCTCCTGCATCACAGAAACATCTTGTCTTTATGTCTTTGGACATAAGTACAAGGCTACTGTCTCACTGTACTTGTATGTTGTAATTTAAATTAATTGCACTGTTGATAGTGACTGGAAAAAATCCTCCATTGATTAGGAATATCCTCCAAGGAAAATGCATGTGTGCCTGAAAAAATAGAGATGACTCTTTGTAAATAAAACCAACATTCAATTAGTTATGAGAGTCCCATCTAATATGATGAGGAAAAGGAAACTCAGAAGCCACACTGATATCTGATATATGTGGTACACTCTGCTCTGACTTTGAAAGTAGGCCACGTATGAGAAAAAAAAGAAGCATCTGTTATCAATCCTTGGGAAAAAACCCCAAGATTAATTCCAGAATACATTTCCTACCAAGATGCTGGATGACTACTGCTTCCACAGAATAGTTCCCATGTCCCTACCTAGCTAATGTCAATCACTTATTGTTGGTTGTACCTCAGAGGCATCAGGACATCTTATTCATCAAAGCTGTCTAGATTTTGCACCCCAGTACAAATCCTGTTTCTCAGTTATGCTAAGAAGGTACTATGTGTCATTGTCACCTAAATCAAGGCAGAAAATTGTATTCCTATAAATCATTGTTTGGTAAAGGCATTCTTAGATGTGAAAGCATAGTATCTAAAACTGGATAATTCGCAGAATGGCATTAAAATGAAGAAACACGAAGTGAGAATGATTACTTAAAGGTGCCCATTACCTTGGAACATGTTAATATGGTCAGAAAGATTCATCTTTACTTTCCCTAATAAGACACCCAACATTTTTTGTCAGTGTCATTCAAGGTGCCTCTTGAGCACATAGGTATGTAATTTGGCATTATGTAACTCCATGTGATGCTAAATCTGAGAAAACCACTCCACCTAAGTATCTTGCACATAACCATGACAGACATGTTGATCAATCAAAACTGCTGCCAGGTGGTAAGAGAGCTCAGAAGAGTAATTACACAAAACTGAAAGTTAGTAGAATTGCCAACATCTGTCATGCAGAATAATTCCATTTTGGTGACATCAGTGTGATTGCATTCTGTCTCAGATTTTTATTATTCTGTATATGCACTTATGGAGAGAGTGCTTTCTAGAACTCCTGATGGAGAAACAAGTTAACAAGCTGTGATAACAGGAATTTTTTAAATTAGCTGTTAGCAGTTAGCTTCTTTGCCCCATGGCAGGGAAGGAGTAAGAAGCGCAGAGGACATTGTTCTCCAAGGAGCTCAAGGCACATGGAGGAAGGAAGAGTGCATCTGAGGGTATGCTTTACTCACCCTGCAGCTTAGAGGATCCAGGAGCTGTGGGAGTCATAGCTGAGAAGCAAATGCACTCTGAATCAGAGTTACTCAATACAGGCAGCGCATGGTGCATCCTGTCTGTAACACTCTGTTAGGCTGAAACATACCCTGAGGACTAAAATGTCTCTTGGTAAAGGAATCAAAATGTTTGTATTAAAAAAAGAAGCAAGGTGACTTCAAAATTCTCCAGATGGTCTATAACAAAATTACCTGCACTTCATTGCAACCCAACATGGTGGCAACTAAGAGAGATAGTGGCAGACCTGATTAAAACAAATAGACACAAATATTAGTGATCTAGACACATGTGTGAAAGTGCCTCCGACTGGGGACATTTACAGCAAAACATATGTCTGAGAGGAATGCTCATGGAGAGGGATGCTCCCGTAGCTAATAGACTGGATAATAACTCAGAAGTTCCACTGCCTACTATACCTGATACTAAGATAATTTCCTATACTAAAGCTTCCCAAAGTTTTCAAAAGTGCTTGTGAAACTTTGGAAACTAAATGACAGGATTCTTGGAGTCCAGAGCCAGGTTTTGCAGGAGCACTCCCCACTGATTTTCATGAGACCTGGACTCACACAGCAGTGCAGGAGACATCAGTACCCAGCTAAACCACCAAAGTGCTCTTCCAATACAGTCATACAAGTGCTTCAAGGACCCAGATGACTCCTCATTCTTGTATTGCACTGTGCTGTGTAATGCCACACATAAAGCTTTTACTGCACTCTATGCATCTTGTAAATATATTACTCAACCAAGCTTAGACATGACTTTGTCATTTTATTGCAGCCTCTTTGTCACTCTCAATCCTCCTGGTACCTCATTCTCTTGCTTTTTAAAAAGAGTCCTTGTTCAACTAGTTCTTGCAATATAAAAAGCAATCTAAACTGCAACTTCTTCTGAAGCTGCTCATCCTCCTTTGAAAGGAGCCTCTAAGGCAAGGATCTAGTTCTTTGTTTTTGTCAAACACACACAAGTGCTTTTAAAGGTGACATGGAGTTTGTATCAGTTGCAGAACTAGCAAGAAAATTACAGGGGCAAATAACAACTTCTAGGTTTGAACTTGGCAGAGAAGTTCGAATGAGGTCAAATGTGATTTAGTGTCACACTAAGCCCTGGTGTGAAGAAAATGGAAACTGATTGCACTGGCAATGAGAAACAAAAGAGATGAAGCATCTGATATTTGCATTTTTTCTTACTTCCTATTAACACATAATTCCTTATTTGAGGAAAACATTTCCCTCACGAATTGCCTTTACAGTATTTTAAGCAGGGAAAAATAGAAATAAAAGCACTACATAGTTTTATCTCCTTGCAAATCTCCAGAAAAATCCTGTCTACAATTACATACAGCTCCACTGGATAGCACAAGAATGGTCGTACTGGGTCAGAGCAAAGGTCCATCAGCTCAGAGTCCTGCCTCCCACAGTGATCAAAAGCAGATTCATGAGAAGATTACAAAAATCTCCAGAACAAGCATATGATGGTATTTCCCACTGATGTTCTCACGGCCTCCTCAGGCATTTCCTCAGCCAGAGGTGATTGCTAAATGTTTAATAACCCTTGGTAGATTTGTCTTCCACGAGCCTGTGCAGGCTCCCTCTGAGTCCTATAACCTTTTACCACCCGCCACACAATGCAGCAAGAAATCCCACAGCCTAATTACAGGCAATGTGCAAGAAACACATTGTTACTGTTGTTGTTGTTGAGAGCTGGTTACCTGCTGTTTGCCTCTGCACCTTACACTGGAAAAGACTGTGAACAAACACTCCTTGTTTATTCCTTGCCCTTGACTGACAATTTTTCAGGGTTCCCTGTTGCACCTCTTGTTCCACCCACCAGCCTTTCACCATCCACATGGCTCCTTTGGGAACCTTTCCAAGTTCTCTTTCCTTCCTCAGATAGGGACAGGACTGTGTAGGCACATCAACACAGATTTATCCAGTGGTGAAGTGGTGTTATTTTTTTTACTTAAAGGGAATCAATTTGCTTTCCTTTTTATCACCACTGAGCTGAAATTTTGACAGAATTATCTGTTGTAATTCTAAGATTTCATTACTGCATGGTCAATGCATTGACATGCAATGGTCAAGTCAGAGGCTGTAATTTTATACATTGGGATTGGTTTCTTTCCCCCAGGTGCATCATTTTACCAACACACTGAACTCTTTTTTCTTCATTTGAAAGAAAGTTCAGCTTTTTGAAAGAAGTCTTCTTGATTTAATAATCTGTTTAATTCTGCTGTTTAGCAATGCCAGCATCCTCTCACCCTTTCTTAAGTCTTTCTTCACATGTGGTATGCATTTCTTGAATGCTTCCAGTATGTCCCCAAAGGGTCTCCATGCCATCTGCAAGGATTGAACTCCCCCACCTAAGCCTTCTGATTTTTTTTGAGCAAGTATTCTCATTTTTATGTAGTCTCTTATTTTGAAGTTGGTATAAGTAAGTTCTCTACCTGCTTATTAAGCATACTTTGATTCAGGAGAATATAAAATTGGACACAGATCCCACTGAAGAACAAAAAGATTAACTCATAAGTCAACCTCTGTGGCAGCCACCAACTTCCCTGATGTAGTAAACTACAAATCAGAACACAAAGGTGATATAATGCTCAGGTAATAGGACAGCTGTACTCAGCCACGGTGTGTTGAGATCCCTCAGTGAGGTGTTTAAGATCTTCAGCACTTTTAGTTAAATAAAATTAACGCTTTTAAGTGAAAGGAAAATGTCTACACTTACAAGGCATATATAATGATCTCAGAACAGAAACCATGGAAAAAAATTAAATTTATCTTTTCTACATTTCTTTCTTTCTTTGTGAACAACTGAAAAAAGCCCCTCCTCATCAAAAAAGGAGTCTGTCCCATCCCCAGCAAGTTGTAACTCCTACCATAATTGAGGCCTGATTGCTGCATCAAACTGTAGAAAGACCACTTCTCTGTGAATGGCTAACAGCTGGGATACTCTGCTGAGATCCAGTGGATTCTGGAAGCTGTGATAATTTTCTGTATGTCTTGAAGTTCAATCCCTGCAATCTCAAACAGAGTAAGTTTCTCAGGTAAGGTGTCAGAAGCTGCACATAAAAATATGTCAGTTTTGTAAACTCGTTTTCCCTCCAGAGGTTTTGTACTTCAGGACTTTCCCAATTTTTCATCCTCCCCTGTGAGGCAGAAGAAGAATGTGTTTACAAGCCGCTCAACATTACAAAACCAGACTTTAAGAACAGATTGTGGCAGGTGGAGAATTATAAGGATGTAGTAAAGTCAGGGAAGAAAAGGCATAGTAATGAAAAGTTGAAAGCAACTCAAAAAAGTGGTTCTTTCATTAGCCTTTTGTAGTGGTTTAGTGTCAAACCACGACACCTTTCCCATTAAATAGTTAATTATTATTAAATCCCAGCAAGGATGGTGGTAAATCCTACTATCATATTTAGATTAGGTTTGTCAGACACAAGCAGAATCATGTTCAGAGATGGCATTTTACTTACTCCAAAGACCTAAACTAGATACTACCTAATTAGGGATGAGAGGAACAATATTTCCAACAGTGTATTGATAAAGTACTGTTGTAGCTCAATCCTGCAAGATAGCAAATATTTTCCTACTGAGGCTCTGAAGTTTTTGATTCCCTCTAATCTTAGCAAAAACTTCTCAAAGCAATGGGTCTCTGCAAGTCATTACCCTTACAAGAGCACCTGCTCTTACTTGGTGCTTGTAGGAAGTGTGTGCACAGGGCTTGACAGCCTCCCAAGACAGCCCTGGCAGAAGTGATTTAATTTAGAACCACCTGTTATAGAAACCCAATGTTCTCTCTGTCAGACTGAAGGGCCTGCCATCATTCAGGGAAGTTAAATGGTCTGATTTGGAGGAGAGGGAAATTACTCCGCAGCAGCAGCAACCAAAAAGATCTCTTGGTCATGAGCAACAGAGTAACTCTGTACAAAATGTGTTACAGAGACAGCAGAGCACTGAGGATTCTATCACTGTTCATATTTTCTGTTTTAAAAGTGTAGTAACTAGGCACACATTAGATGTGTCTGAAATTGAAATACATTACACATAATATTCCTCCTACATCTGCTTATGTGGTTTCGCACTGATCATTGAGCTCAGCCTTTCTGATTGTTTGAAAGCTCATTATGTATGCTAATTTACGTGAGCCTTCTCAGTCATATACAAATGAAGTTACTGATATGCACTTTACGGCACAATGAGCACACACCACAGAACAGGAAGGGCTTTTTGTCAAATAAACCCACTTCAAAAATCAAACATTCATAAGCACAGTAGTAAAATAAAAGCTGTAACAAGTATTTATGATTCACTGACTCCTTTCTTCCTTCCAAAATGAAAATTCAAGAAGATAAATTCAGAACTGATAATAAAAATCTTACATAAGAAGAAAAATACATAATGGATAAAATCTGGAGACATTAAAAGAGCAAGCTGGTCTTTTTATATATTTTCATGAGTTATTGAAGAATTTATTATTTTTATCAAATTGTTGTAATAAATGTTTCATTTTTTAACAGATGCAGGACAAAAGGAAAGCTGTGCAGGGAAACCTTTTACTCCTGAGTTGTACATGAGCAGCACCAAATGTACAGATATATGAACAGGGGCATTTCCTGGTGAAAGGAAAATAGTCCAGACATGCAGCACCCACACCCACAGAGGAGGTGGCATGCAGAACATGCTGTGTTTGGAAATTCCAGCTCATTAAACTGTGAGAATACTCCAGCAAAATGCCAAGAGCATTGCTCAAAATGCCAAGAGCATTGCATTCAGTACTCGGGACAGTACTCAGGTACTCGGGACATTCAATACTCGGGACAGAATTATCTCCTGCGACTTTGGTTGCCTAATTCTCAGTTTAATTGGGCTCCTCGAATCTTAGGCACCTCCAAAGGGGCTTTCATCCCACTCACAAGGAAAACATTTTAGCTGAAGGTGTCTTTGTAAGAGTGTCCAGCAGAAGTGTCCAGTGACAGCAGAGGTACCAAACCAGTGGTGAGATGCCAGTAGTTACACACCAGCTCCCTGCTAGCCAATAAAGGAAAGGCAGGCAAATCCCAGTCCTGCAGTAGTTTGACCTGAATAACAAGCAAAAGCTCTTAGGGAAACCAGTACTATCTGTCTCCGTGCAGGATGACACACACCTCAGCTGTTTCACCCTTTGGAAAGGAAAGGAAATGACAGATTTACCAGAGTAACCCCAGCCTGCCCTTTTAAATCTTCTGGTAAAGAGAAAGTCATCACAAGCTGACCAGATGGTTTAACAGGCACTTGCTAAAGGTGGAAGAGCAATTTTTGGACCATGCAGGACTACTTCCCTGCAGGAGTAGACCTCCCAAGCATGGTGGGAGTGTTGCTTTTCTGTGAGATCATGACAGATCTGTGATGATGTGGACATACTCTGGAAACAGAACAGCCTTCCACAAGTAAAATGCAGAAGGAAAAAGAAAAGAAAAAGGATGAAATTTCATCTTGACTTTATTCTTCACTTGACATCAATGTCTTCTCCTTTTTTCCCTTTCTCACTATCCACCTTTTACACTCTTTTGCACCTGGAACCATCTACCTTAAGCAGTCAGTATAGGTTACTTATCAATCCTCCTGGTCACTCCCCAGTCTGGGGTCATAGGCTCTGGATTTAAGACACAAAAGTAGTTTGGGGAATTTCTTAATTGAGCAAAGGCCAGGATATATGAAACTACATGGTAAAATGCATCAGCCATTTCTAGGCTTAGATGGGGAACACTGATAGCAGCCTGCACACAAGACAAAGGCACAAATAAAACCTTTCAGATGACTGTCCCTAAGTAAACCCACCAAAGTAGCAAATATTTTTGCTTTTTGGGCCACAGCTGCTTCCAGAGACCAAATAAGACTTTGGTGGAATGGCACTGGGGACCCCAGAGCAAGTTCAGCCACTGGGCTTTGTTGAGGCTCAGGATATCACTCCCAGCTGTCACTGTTCCATCTAGCTTCTGGTTAAGAAACTGCTTCCCCAATGTGTCTTACAACTTCTTTCTTACGTGTTTACATTTACTCAGACAGACAGACACAGCCAGACAGCATTCCCCCCCAGTCCTTTCCCCCAGCTCCCACAATGCCAGGGCCCACCAGATACCTCATCCCTTCTGCTCCCTAACTCACATAATTCTGCAGAAATAAGTCAAGAGGTCAAGAAGGGCCTAGCCTAAAATTTCAGTGTGCACAGGGACAATACTGTAAAAACCGGTGGACCAGAAAAAATTTGGAAAATAAGAAATATTTGGGTGGCCAGGTTTTGGTTTACTCACATGTGACATTTAACCTAAAGGACCCTTCATTTGCATTTACTTTCATTTCTGCCTAAAAATCAAAAGGACAAAATGTCCTTTTGTGGCAGACAAAATGTCCCTAGAGCTCTAGGCTTTGTGTTTTTTCCAACCCTAAGTGTAACTCTAACCATGAACAGAGCAGTAAAAACAGCCTTTTCCTGAGGCTGAGGTGGCCAGCACATGCCTGGTGCCAAGGAACAAGGTGTGGAGGTGTCTTGGGGACGGGTTGAATCCCCTAACAATTTTAGTTTTGCTTTTGTGTCTGGAATGGTCACTGCCTGCCCTTCCCCAGCTCTGGAAATATCACAATGGGTGAGGGGCAGCCCAAGATCCTGCAGGAGTTGGGCGCCAGGGGCTGCTCTTCCTTCCCTTGGGGGGAGATCAACACAGCTGCCACACGGCACAGTGCGTCTGACTGCAGATCCTGTTGCCCTGTGGTTTTTGCCTTTTTTCTTTTGTGCTCCCGGTTGGTTTTTTTCCCTTTGGCACTGTGACTAGGCCTTGCTGGCTTCCTTCTCTGCTCCTCTGCCACACGGGAGCCTAGAGCTGGTGTGTGCTGTGCCAGGACCTGGGAGCCGGGAGCACCCCCTCACCCACTGGGCCCTTCCCTCGGTGTGGCAGCCTGACCCCAGGACCAGCCATCGTTGTGCCACGGAGCAACCCACTGCCCAGCCCCGCTGTTCTCTGCTGCTGCTTCGGGGTTTTGCTACACTTTAGCCTGACGGCCTGTGTCTGCCAGGACCCCCCACTGCTTCTGCCACCCATTTGGGGTTAGTGCTACAATTCTATTCGCGGCCCCCGGGGGTCTGCTCACCTCTGCTGTTCCAGCCACCGCTCCAAGGTTCCTGCTACAGTCTGTTTAACCACCTGGCACTAAGACCGGCTGCTCCCCATGAGTTTGCAAAGAGAGACACCCTCTCTTTCTGCTGTATCAACTGAGTCGCCATTACTGCGTGGTGTGAGGTGGCTGCGCTCACGCCACTGCGCCCCCTGCTGGAACCTTCGCACCGGGCCTGCCCGGCTGGGAGCCACTGGCGCCCCTTCCGGCCATGACTGTAACTGCACCGGAGGGGAAGGGCCTGTGGCCAAGAAGGTTCCTGGTTCTGTTTGCTGTTGCTGCCGTTGCTGTTTGTTTGTTTTGTTATACATATATATACTAGTAAGGAACTGTTACTCCTTTTCCTATATCTTTACCTAAAAGCCCCATAAATTCATCACTAGTAATTTGGAGGGAAGGGGGTCATATTTTCCATTTCAGGAAGGTTCCTACCTTCCTTGGCCGACATATCTCTTTTAAACCAAGACAGAAGAGAGTGATGTTGGGGCAGTGCTGTGCTCCTTTCAGTGTGCTTTTTGTAGTTCCAGTCTCTCTGGAGCTCTAGGCTTTTAAAACCCTAACCGTAATTGGAACCTTTTGCTAAGGCTGAGGTTCCCACCTCCTGGGTGGTTCCATGGAGAAAGGTGTGGAGGGAGCAATGCTGGGACAATGCCATGCTGACCTTGGCATGCCTTTTGTACTTGCACTGTCCCTGGAACTCTGGGCTTTGTGGATTTTTTGAACCCTAACCCTAAGAGGAGCAGTAAAACCAGCCTTTTACTGAGGCTGAGGTGGCCATTACATGGCTGGTGCTGAGGAGCAATCTGTGGAAGGAGCAATGTTTGGGCAGCGCTATGCTCTTGCACAGCAGGCAATCTGCTAAATGTACTGGATCCAAAAATCCTGCTGTTTTCCTCCTCCAAATCCCCATCCATCTCCTTTCACAGATAAGAGCTCTCTAATTCTCTCTCTGTGCTCTGCGCTGACCTTTGTGTCATGCCACCAAGTGTTTAAAATGCTGCGTTATTAAACCAATAAACTGCAACGAGGGATATGGCTTGCTAATGGCTCCTCTGTTTCCAAGAGCACAATGATTGTCTGCCTTGGCACTCAGAAGCACTTAGCAAAGCCATGATCAGATACCAAGGAAAGCAGGGAGAGGAGTTGGATGGAGCTTCTTGATCTATTTGATCAACAGTGGTAGACGTGTTCTTACCAGTGACATAATCTCCCTGTTTTATGTGCTTGGCGCCTTTGTTTCTTCACCTCAGTTTTAGTTTTGTATTATTACAAACTTGGAGAGACTGAACTATGTGGTAAGGCAGGACCAGCAAAGAAGCAACAGCCCTGTCCTGCTTGTAGGTTGAGTAGGGCTGATGCAGTGAGCTAAGACTTAACCACACTTAGTGTGGATTGGGCACAGGGGATGGGGAGGACAAAGGAAAGTCCAGGTCCAAGGTCAGTAAATGCAAACATGGCAATTTTGAGAGAGAATATGTGAAATATCCACCTTTCAGTGATTCTAGTGCAGATACACTGTGCCTCGTTGTGAAAGCCAGTCAGACAGGCACAGAAGAGGAGCTTTTAAGTTTTGCAAGGGCCCGTGGGGGTTGTCGGGGGGGATGTCTGGCAGATGTGGGTGATCCCAGAGGTTCTGCAATGTCACCTCTGTTGCATGGAGCCAGGTGTGGGTCCTCGGAGAGCCCATAGCAACAGTGGAACCTGCCCCTGTCCAAAGTGTTTGCGGCACAGCACTAGGCATACAGTCACCCACAAATAATACTAACCTTGATATTCTATTGGAAAATTCTGTATTTTAGAGAAGAATGGCAAGAGAATTGCTTTGGTTTAGTCTGCCACTTTTTGCTAGCAAGTTGCTTTATAAACAGCATAGAGATATAGTAAAAGCTAAGTATTAATCTTGATTCTAGCTTCAAAAGCTTCTGGAAAGCCCAAAAATCCACACAATCCATGATGTGCAGAAGAAAATTAATCAGGAGATTGCTCCAGTGACATCTGAAAGGGCTGGACAAGAGTAGTTCTCCCCACTGGAAAGCAGAATTAGGATGCCCTCTCTGGGGAATATGGGAGCTCAATTCTTGTGTGGGGAAAGTACCCTTGATGCATAAAGGCAGCAAAGCCTCGTCCTGTGTATGAAAACATTTGCTCTCAGCTCCCCACTGGAGTGTGCAGGCAGGCTGAATCGGGCTGATAGGAAATTGCTTCTCTACTCCTCTGTGTTGGAGTTTAAATATTTTAGGGCTAGCAGAGCAATTTAAACGTCAGAATTTTTAGTATTTTAGGTATGTTATGTTGGTACAATTGCTGCATGGATGCAATTTGAGTATTCACAGACATAAATAGTAAAACAAATAAAGAGAGGAAATAAAAGGTAAGAAAAAAGTGCCCTACTGCCACTAGTTGTGGTTGCAGGAAGCAATAATTAGTGTACATAAATGCTCAGTTCCAAACAAAAGCTGTATTCTTTTCTCAATATTTACAGAAAACTCCAATATACAACTGTGGGCCAGGTCATTATTGACAGAACTGGTCTGTAATGAAATTGCATTTTGGCTTTGATACCAGAATGAATTTGATATTGCTGCTCAACACAGGCTTTGCAATCTGTTTGCAATGACATTTACTTTTTGCTGTAAACATTTTAGGAAAGCAGAGAAGCACTAAGCTATAAAGCATACCCAGTGTCAAATCCCAGGGATTACCGAAGAATCGATATTTTATGACAGTGATACCCACTGATGTGTGGTTTTATTCCGTGGTTTTTTTTGTTTTTTTTTTCTACCTTTGTCCCCACAGAGCTCTGGAAATACAGGGTACAGCAAGAAAATTTCTCAGTTGTACACCCACAGATAGTTGGAACAGTTATTCAAAGGTTGATGGATAACCACCAAGAATCAGATACAGAGGTACATACTCTACATTTCTAGCTAAGCAACGGCTAAATCATGTTTACAGCTTTATTTCTTAAAGCTCATGTCAATCAGTGACCTAAAAGAGAAACACATTTCTTAAGCTTATGAGCTTAGATGTAGATTATGTTGGTTTGTAATAGCAGCATTGGCAGCAAACTTGGGCAGTGCCCAGCTGCCTTCTGACAGGTTTATTTCAGCTCTCAGGACTGTAATAATGTGAAGATGAGTTAGGGCTGCAGGCTTATATGCAACTGCAATGCAGGATTGCAGGACTTTATTCACAGAATCAGTAGCGGGAACTCTTTTTCCTGAGTCATTGCTAATTCATGGGTCAGTGATGATGTTAGGAAGCAGAACTAGTTTCTTTCAGGGAAATTTGAAAAAAAAAATTATGAAAATATGACCACTTCTGGTAAAAAACACAAACCACATTTTTCAGTGAGAGAAGGGATGAATTGAGGCCCAACTGAGAAGTTGGGTTGGGGCCCAGCTGCAATCCAGGCAGTTTCTGTGCTTGTGATTTAATTTCTCTACTGAAAATTCTCTTTTACCTTCAGATGGAAAAAAACAACATTATACAGTTGCAGCTAGAAACAGTCAAAAAAATGATAAATCTGTTTTCTATTAGTTCAGTGAAATTGTAGGTTGGGCACAAACTTTTACATTGAATGATTTGATTTTGCTTCATTTTGGTGTTGCAGAGGCACTTTATTTACAATAAAGTGACCATATTTCATTTTGATGTATGCTGTATATAGCAACGCTTGTAACTCGCCACCCACAGGGTTTCTTATTTTGTTTTCCTGGGTTATTTTTAAAAAAGTCATTTACAGCAGTGTCTCACTGTACTGGACTGTGACATCATGGCCAGAGAGTGCAGCAACTTTGAGCCCCACTCCATGACTTATGAAAATATTCTTCCACAGCAGCATCATTTACCAACGAGAACATGTCTGCTCAGAGCATTGATCCTACTCTCTGAGAAGAGGAGAAGGTGATTTCTCTGGGTAGGAGGCAGTTGCTAAGTAAAAATTAAAGCCAAGCTGTCTGGGTGGGAAGTTGTTGAAGGGGAGCTGGGCTGCACAAGCACAGTCACTGTGCATCTTTGGGCTTTGCTTCTGGAGCTGCACGCAGTGGAAGAAGGTGGCAGCCCAAGCGACACAGCTCTGACACAGGCTGGTGAAGGTGTTCCACCGAGTGGTAGCACTGAGTGGTCTCAGCTGGGACAGAGTCCCACTGTGCAGACACGTGGTGACAGCCTTTGGGAAGGAAGGCACAGAGGCTCTGGGGCTGTAGTCATGACAGAAGGACTGGTGAAAGAAAGATAACTTGAAGGCAGAGGTAGTGGCATGCTGATCTGTGGTTCATGTTCACAATGGATGATGCACTGCTAACCTTCTAACTTGAACTTCTACTGCTAGGTCTCTTCCTTCACAAGACATTTTCCCAGAGCAACTCAATCCCGTGCATTGACTGAGACAGAAAACAGAAGTGGGTCAGGCACTGCAGGGTCAGTACGAGCTATTCTGCATTATGTCTGCAGAACCAACTCCTCTTGTGTTCTGAGCCCCTGACTTTGCAGCTTCAGTTGTGTGTTTCAGGATGGAAATGTGTGGGTGGAATTTTAAAAAGAAGTAAACTCAGCCAATAAATCAGAAATGCTATTTTGTGGAATCGTGACATTCATGTAATCTGTTAGCTGAGGCAGGGCTCCATCAACACAAACTCCACTGCTACAGGAATGTCAGCTTCTACAGAAACCTGCACTAGGGACAGGACTGCTTGGATTTCAAGGATGTTTGCATAGCAGTGTTAGAATACACTTTTATTTTCATTCCTGGGCTCCTATTCTAATCTGGCCTTATTACTGACTACACGATTTCAGTTCTTCTCTGGGCTTCTTATCAAGGTCTTTTTGGTGCATTTTCTCATGCTTCCCCCCCGCCTCCCCCCCTCCCCCCCCCTTTTTTTCTTTGCTCCTATAGCCTTTTCTGTGCAATGTCTGTTTGGCAGTGTCCCTTCTTGCCTGATTTCACTGTCCTCTTCCAAATGTTTGAGAAGGCTCAAGTGAGAGAGAAAATGAGAAATGCACATGAGTTTTCAGCTGTATGGAAAGATACAGGAGGAGTCATCTGACTTTGCTGTAGCCTGTGGGCAGTGGAGTCTCCCCCCACTCCCTCCACTCTGCTAGCCCAACACCA